>NW_010586471.1:135532-165648 GCF_000705375.1 Tinamus guttatus
TTTTTTTTCCAGATGCAACTGGCTATTATATTTTCATGGACTTTTTCTGAAGAGAAGATACTACATTTTATCTCCCACTATACATTAGATATATCTTCTTATTTTTGTTTTTAAGCAGAGAATATATTTCAATCAAAAGAACTAAAATCCTTCTCTGGCTATACACATTTAAAAGGCTAACACACATTTAAAAGGTCTTGTTAAATAATCTGCTTTATGAAGTACTATGGAGATTATTTCCTAGTATCCCTTTGGGAGAAAAAGAAATCAATTTTCTTTACAATACTTATTTTCAAAGTAACAATTCTTAAAAAAAAATGTTAGTTTATGTGCAGAACTAAATAGTTCTTTCCATGTCAAGTAGAACAATTTTGTCAGACTCACTTTGCTGCCAACATCCATGTCATGCTGTTAAATGTAAGCTGATGGAATGTATGACATTACTAGACTAGGTTATATTCTGAGTGGAATTTTTTCCTTGAAGAAATAAAAGTTCTGGCTTTAGAGTTATTTTGAACTGTCAAGGAAGACAATATCCTGGCAGTAAGGGATCTCCTGAAGCAATCTGAAAGTTTTCAAAAGAGACTGTCAGTGATATAGGTATCACTGACTAGGTCTTGATAGGATCTTAATTTTTCCTATATCCGCTTTGGGATATGACCATCTATGCTAAAAAGGACCCATCAATATCCGGCCCCATTAAGGGACACTGAAATGTGTCAGGAGAGAGGGAAAACTGTAATTTCCTGCCCAAACACAAAAACTCTCATTTCCAATGTTTTATTTCTGTAATCGATGTGTACACAGCATCATAGAGCCAACTCTACAACATGGAGTAGAAAAGACCTTTCCTCACAAGCACACTAAGCAAACAAGAAGCTGCAAACATGCACACACACACACACACACACTCACAGATATACCGTGGCTAAATGATAATGTCTGCAATGCCAACACAAGCAATTGGAAACATCTTTTATAGTATAATTATTATTATAGGAGCAGCAACTTCCATGAGCACATGGAAGAATAGCACAGAACAACTATTACTCCATGTAGCATAAGTTAAGCAACAGAGACTAGGAGGTCAACAAGGAACAGTCTCAGATCAGAGCCAAAAAATCTTGCAGTTCCTTGGCACTGATGCCTTGGTAGCCTTGTAGGACAAATGTTTGTTCAGAAAAAAATCCCGACCATAGCAAAAGAGATGTGTTTGACCCAGGAAGGAAATGGTAAAGATCAAGATCAGAGAAGACCTGGAAAATATATCTCCGTGGACATGGAAAACATATCCCCATGACAACTGGGCAAGAACATCTAGATTAAACTGTCTTTTACAGGAGAGTTTATGAAACATTGCTTAATGTACATGTTTCAGCAGAACAGCAAAGCAGCAGTGTTTCAGGAGGAAACACGGTCCTGTAAGAAATTGAGGAAGAAGTTGAGGATTGAGGCAAAGTTGGCTTAAATGTAAGTTACTACTGTTGAACTCTGATGCATATCTAAAAAACAGATTCCAGGATGACCCATTCTTGTCTTTATGCAGGCAGAAGCTGGGTGAATGAAGAAAAGACATAAACAAATTGATGTCAGACTAAATAGGTTGGGCATGGGTCAATTTCTATAAGTGCTCAGACAGAGGAGGAAAAAACTGTGAAGCAGATCTATTCCTTCCCCTTTTCTTCCCCACCTGACGCGGATTGTCTTCTAATTTCAAAATGGTTGTTGAGTACGCATAAAAATAGTGTCTCATGGAGGCCTGAGGTAAATGAACCACAAGAGCTTTTTCCACCCTTTGCTGACCTGTTGTAGCAGAAGGATGAAAGGCCTCTAGTGTGTTCAAATGCATATGACTACAAGGCTCAGAGGCCTTGTTGATAAGCTTTTGTGTAAGTAACTCTAAAACTAATTGTAGTTTACAAGTCAACATGGTTGTAGGCTCTTACTAAGCCTAAATAAAGAATTATAGTATATATCCCATTAAATAAATTTCAATTGAAAAAAAATGTATAATTATGTGCAATCCATGTTTTTCCATGCATAATTCCTAGGACTATGTCATCAAAGCTTTAATTTTCTTCCTCTTTTTCCCACCACTACCTCTTTTCTCTAATTTCTTTTTTTTTTCTGGGTGGAATAGCAGTTAAGTAAGATTTTAATTCACTGCCACCATTATATTTATATTGAATTTGTATTACTGCAGAAGTAGAGTAAGACTCATATGTGAGACCTTTTTTTTTGAAGAAAATTCAACATTTCTCTCTCCTTAGCCAAAATCTGGCAGTCAGTTGTCGTCTCTAGAGACTCTCAGCAGTAGATGTGATATGACTGAAGGCTGGAAAAAGTCTACCAAAGACAGAGACCAAACTGTGGCTAAGGAATTATAACAGACAAATCAGGTCACAGGTCCACACAGGATGGGAGCTTGTCCCATTAGGCCCTGTAAGTCTCAAAAGACTGTGGAAACAAGCATAAAAACAACTGTTGCAAGCATCATTTAAAGAGATACTTGTTTATAAATGGAAATTCAATCTAGTTTTATGAAAATATGCAGTTTTGTTTATCTGGTTTAGGAAATATGTAGATTCACTTTCAGGGAGATTAACATAAGCAAGTCTCATATCTCAGCAGAAATGTACATGACTGAACTGTCAAATACTGCTTAATAAGAGGATTATACTGGATTTGATTTTACTTAGGCTCTATTTTATAGAGAACAGCTTCTCTCTCATTTTTAGGCAAGTCTTTTGCTTTCAAGGCATCAGTTTGGATTTAGCATTAGTTCTAATTGACATAGTTTTAATTATTTCACGTGAATATTTTATCATAAAACCTCTACATTCTATATAATTGGATATAAATATCAATTGGATTATCCACTGGATATCCACTGGATGTAAATAAGACTTCATGTATGCTATAATGCTTGTGTTGACTTGACAGACAAGGAAATAAAGAGAGACACTTGGTCCATGGCCTTAGACATATAACATATACAGGCTGAAAGGAAAGATTAAGCAACAAGAGACTTACTTATTTTATTGAAGCGCTTTTTTTTTCCTCCTATTTAATTCTCTTCCTATTGATTTTCAAAATATGCCAATATTTTGTCCACAGAAGAGACACTGGGAAAATCAATCAGTTGCAAAAAAAGTATCTGAGTTTAAGAAAAAAGAATGAAAGAAAGGAGAGTATATGTTATCACAGTGAAACAAAAAGAATTGATAAGGGGGGAAAAAATGGCACGAGGTGTGCTATACATTATGGGCAAGAGTAGATCTCCTCAGTTTGGATCAGTTGTTACATCAACTAGTTGCAGAATCTGATCTCAGAAACCAATCTACATAATGAAGTTTTCTCAGGGTGTTTTAGGATAAGATAATCAAGCAATAAATTTATTTGCTTCTGGATTAATTCAGTTTAAAACTGGTTGATGGATAAGAAGCAAGTACAGAAAGAGATGAAATTAGGCTGAACTGCATCAAACAATGAGGTTGAATGAGTTTGAGATGAGAATTAATTCACTCCAGGGAAAATCTTAATTCTGAAGAGAAAACATCCAGAGAGGATATTGGTCTTTACCACTTCTTTTCTCTGATCCGTACTGTCTGTACATGGATTTGTTGTCCATTTTACAGGGCTAGAGATACAAAATCTCACTGAAGACTTCTTATTCTCAAGAAAAGAAGAAAGAATCTACTTGTGAAATCTGTTTGTTTACCCAAACAAGGCTGATGTACCTGCTCAGCTAATCTCCAAAGTTGTTCATGCATACTTCCTAATAGCTAACAGAAGGACAGAACCAAGTTGAACTGCAGTTGTTAGAAGTCAATCAGAAGAAAGAATAATTTTGGTTAATTCTGTTGCATTTTGCTGCCTGACATTTTCTTGCTTGAACTTCAAAGATTTTCAAGCACCATTTTAACTCATGCATCCCTGTTACTCAGCAATTTCTTCTCCCATACATCTTTTTAAAAATCTTTATCTTGGCTCCAAAGGGAAGATTTGATGCAAAAAAAGAAAATGTTAATTCCTCTGGAGTTGACAGATATGTTCGTCTAAACCATTAGGAACTGCATGGAGACAGAAAGAAAAAACCTCTGAGGCTCTTGCTCCCAGGAGCATTACCCCATCATACCAAAGTTAAGAAGAGCATGTGTAATGTGTCCGCACACACAGCCCACAGCTAGAGCCCCAGCAAAAGGCCCACAGCCCTTTTTGCTAAATTCCTTCTAGTAAAGAGTAAAGGTGGATACACAGACCGGGGCACCTCACACAAGCCTTGAGGCTATATGAGAGATGGAAAAGAGCCATAGGGCTGTCTGAGGTGCACTGGAGCCTCACTGGATTAGCAAGAACAAAGCAGAGGTGGGACTAGGCAAGCAAATTTATTATTATACTTTTTGCTGTGGCATATAAAGAACCCATCTTACATTTGTGTCTCACTCTAGACTTCATTCAGAGTGCGAGCTGGCTGTAAATGATCAGAAAGTACAGCTGAAAGCTAACTTGACATCAAAAAATTACAGTCTTTAGAAGAAATAGCACTTTTCTATTCAGATTGAGACTATGTAAGTCATACTAAAAAGAGATCAGTCTATTTCGTAGATTGATTTTGATGATGCATGACTTCGGTGTTGAGGCTTATGCCCCAGTGAATGGTATGAAGTCTGAGAGCATTGCTGGCATACAGGATGCTGAAGAAATATTGATTAAACCCTTGTCCATATCTGTGAAAATCTCAGGCCCGTCGACTGCAAGCAAACTGATGCAAAAAACATGAATTCTTCTCTACATGGAACTGAATATTTCCCAACTAAATGGTAGGCCCTAGGAAATAAGGGTAAAATAAGAAAACAGGACACTGAGGGCTGACATTGCAAGTGGAAAATCACTTGTTATGCAAAAATATTTATGGGAAAAAGGAAAAATTCCTTATATGTAAAGTCCAGAAATTCTTTTTAGCATAGATGAAAACTTAAATCTAATCCAATAATTAATCCAGAATTAATCCAAATATTTGTCCAGAATTGATTCCTGCAATACATGTCTCATGAGAAGATGTTTCAGTGTAATAATAATATTGTCATAAGCGTATTTCAAAGTTTCTACGTTTCCTTTAGATATGATCGCCAACCCATTCAACTTCTGTTACCGAAGGTCAGGGGATTGATTCTGGAGGTAATGATAGGGAGGGTAGTAGAGCATTTGGCAGCACTGCTGAGTTGAACCAGACTACCACTGTGACACACCACTACTTCTGCCAGGGTGACAGAGGACGGGTCCAGCTGCTGGGATGCAGCACAGCTCCTGCCTCCCCACCCATGCTCACAGCTGCACACTAGCTACCCCAAAATGCTCTGGTTCAGCTACAGGCTGCAGGGACCTTGGAAGTCCCTCCACTCTCAACGTCCCCCCTCAAGTGGGGTTTCCACCACTGGCTCCAAAGCCAGAAACTCCACCACCTCTCATGGGAGGCTGTTCTAATGTTCCAGCACCCTCACAAGGAAGAAATGTTTTCCATGCTTCAGATGCAAATTCCTGCATGCTACTTTAAGCACATAGCCTCTCAACTGCAGACAGGGTACCCCAAGAAGAGTCTGGTCCCATCCTCCTTACACCCTCCTACCAGATACTTCTTAAAACTGAGGGAATCTGCCCTGAGATGGAGCCTTTGCTTCTCCAGCATAAACTGCCTCACCTCTTGCAGCTGCTGCAGTCAGGGACCTCCAGTTGGTGCACTGCCACCAGTTGGTCCATGGTCTCACTGATGCATAGACCAGCTGCTGAGCTCCTTGGCCACCATGGGAAGTGAGGTCCTGCATGCCCTGGGGACCCACTCTGCATATTGCAGCTTCAGGGCACTTTTAACTCTCTGAGAAAGTTGACTTTCATCTTCAGGTCTAACTCATAACTTGAGTAATGACACAGCTCTTGCCACAGGATTACAAGACAGTTTTCTTTATTGATATTCAGGCATAGGGTGGATCCCTGCGTCAGGAAGGCAGCGTCCCTCTGTACCACGCATTTGGGCTGCAGACACTCACAGGGCATGTGAAGCAGAGATCACGGGACTGCCTTTGGTGGGGTCATGGAGACCAAGGGGCAGCCTTGGGGCTGACACAAGGCCCACTGCACAGAGCTGCTAGGAAGGGGTCGTAAGCCTGGGCAGGTTCTTGCTCTTCAGGACTGGCTGATTGCAGGCTGCTGGGCTGGGACACCAGTGGGAAGCTGGAGGCAGCCCCACGGAGGCTCACCGGGCAATTCTCATGTGGGCACAGGCCATTCTTCCGCCCTGCTTCCCCATAAACCTCCACGTTGGAATCAGCGCAGTGACAGAGTGCTGAGGCTGAAGGAAGAGAGCAAGGAGCACAAGCACTGAGCACCAGGTGAGGTGCCTGGGAAAGGGTCCTGGAGGGCTTTGCCTACAAGGGACTGGCTACTGCAACACCCTCCACGTGCTGACTGCTGCCCCATTGCTCCTCGACAGCCCCACGCTGGCCCAAAGGAGGCTCCTGCCCCAGCTTCCAGTTCCTATATGCCACTTGATCTCCTCTACCTATCACTTTTTTCCCAGCCTCTCTCACCACTTCCTCACGTGCCTCTCACACTAAGCAAGCCCTGGGTGGTGTAGGTCTTTCCTCCCTACACAGCCCTCCTTCCCTGCACTGCCTGCACCCCAGGTCTCGAGCGCTGGGTACTGCTGTGCAGCTCCTGCCTTCCTGCCACCGCTCACAGATGTCCACTGGCCACCCCGCAAACCTCTGGCCCAGCCACGAGGTACAGGGAGCTCGGAGGTCCCTCTGTTCTCACCATCCTTCCTTGAGTCCAGAGCCTTGCACTTCATGGTGCATGCACACAAGGTGAGTCTCTGGCGAGTGCTTCGGAAAAGTCCTGCCCCAGTCATGCCGGGGTCTTCTCTCCAGATTCTCTCTCCCCAACCTTGGTGGAGAAGTGGCACCAGGGTGACTTTGCAGGCCAAGCCCAGCACCCCAAGGCATGGGGCAGCTAGACAGGACTACGCATCTCTGCTTGGTCACAGCAGCACCTCCCCTGCCGTTACGTGTCGTGTGCTCTGAGTCAATGCTTCCAACACAGACAGGGTCTACTAGCACTCCACCTTTTTGTACCGTCAGGGATGCCCGCATAACCCATACCTTTGTGGCACGTCACTGCCTCTGGGGAGACATTGACCACCTCTATGACACACCAAGACTGCTGCGAGGGTGACACCAACCCCTACCGTGACACATTGCTACCATTTTAGGCCAAAGGCTGTAAAGGAAGCCCTTGGCCATCCACCAGGCGGAGACTACTGCCATATCTTCCTGTGTGTCAACCCTCCTTTATACTGCTGACACAGAAGTTTGTCAAAGAACCCTTGGTGGCCCCCTGCCTGAAAGTCTAACACTCAGCACCTGCTTCACCACCCTAATGCCCACAGTTGGCCACTCCCAAAGTTCTGAGGAGAAGCAGCCAGCCAAAACGGTTGTTTTTCCATTAGATCTCATCCCAGGCTGAGCATCAACCTCTGCCCAAAGGACTCCACTTTTTTGACCTGCATACCTCACACTCTTTTCATCAGGCAGTTATTTCCCAATAATATCCTGTGTAGCTACTTCAGAAGTTCTGTCTTCACATCGTTCTGGATCTGTGGGTCACCATTTGCAAATCCAGTCCTGCATTACTTTGATTTACTCCTGTTCCCTTGGACATTTCAAGTTGAGGCTGGAATATTTGGTAAGAGGAAAACAAGAGGGCCTGCATCAAGGGCACTCTCTCCGTAGCATACGAGGAAACTCTTCTGTGACCCTGCATTGTCCCATCTCCACAAAAGGTCACTAAAGATAATAAAAGAAAGATGGATGCACTTCAAAACTGTTCTCTACGCTGAGGGAGCACACACTGCCTTTTTGTTTTGGTTTGGTTTTGGTTTGTTTGTGTTTTTTTTTTTTTTTCCAGTTCCAAACCTCCATTTCTTCAACTGCCCACTGGTATCTTGCTTATAATGGTGGTAGCTCTCCTGCCAGCCAGTGCCCCATCCCATGCCTATACTGTGCTGTCATATCGGTGTCTCCACCTTGCAAGAACTCTATTGATGTGCTAGGCCTGGCCTATGCCATTTGGCTAGAGGGGCAGGTAGGACTGTACACCCTACAATAAATGACAAAGTAGCTGTAACACTAGCCACATGGCCAGTTTGAAGACTTGTTGTCACAGCTGAATTACGGAAATAAAAACTGTATGTGGTCAAAGGATTTAGACCAAGCAAAAGGACTTGGCAGGGCACCACTGAGAAGCCTGTCACCATTGGGATGAACATCCTAAAGCATGCAGGAGTACTGCACCATGCAGCCAGGTATGGTGAATGGTGGAGAGCTGAAACATACATGCCAAGGAGGGCACCATGTAGACATGGCAGCCTGTGTAGACATGACACCTGTAAAAAGGACATCCATCCAGTGAGCTGCGTAGACAGACCCCCCCCACACCCCGATCTGACTGCACGCTCACAGAATAACTGAACATTTAGTCTGTGGGATAGCTACTGCTGCCCGCCCAATATCTGTGCCCATTGCCTCTTGACTGCTCCCATGGCACCCCAGAAAGAGTCTGGCCTCATCTTCCTTACACCCTCTTTTCAGATACTTCTCCACACTGAGGGCATCCTCCTGAGCTGGAGCCTTCCCTTCTCCAGGCTAAACTGCCCCAGCTCTCACAGCCACTACAGTCAGGGACTGGTCTCCAGCTGGTGCATTGCCACCAGTTGGTCCGTGGTTTCACCAATGCAGAAACACACAGGATCCAAAGAACACACAGATCCAAAGTGGGAAATTCCATTCATCCCAGCTTTCATTGTTCTCAAGATTTGCCTTTAAAATAGTGTATAGTCTCCCTTTCTACATATGTGTTTTCACCCCAATTTCACCTCAAACTTCACGTAATGAAGCGTGCTTATAGCCCTTATCCTGGAAAACTAGCACAACTATTCACAACTGTGTAACAGAGGCTAAATACCCAGACTGAACGTCAGCCAACATCATCCTGAAAGGATGACAGGTCGTAGTGTTTTAAAAGTGAAAAGGATAACATTTTTAAGGAAAATTGACATGGTACATATAGATACTGACCTGTGTGACTTTGAGTTTTAGGAAATTCTAGTATTTGACAGTATTCATTATAGTGATTTAATGGTATTTTTATTACAAGTAGCATTGTCTAATGGATGAATATTTAATGAGCCTCCATTAAGCTTAGAAGTGCCCTGTTTTAAACCATTAGATCATTACTTTAACAAGGTATTTTCTATTGCAGAAGAATTAAAGCAAACACAGTGTGTCTTTGAAGTCAGATGGCTGCTTAAGGCACAATGAAAAGAAAGCAGAATTATTAATTCAAAGAAATGGGAAACCTAGTCTAGGTAAGCAACTATACAGAAAATAAAGAAGCTTTTTGAGTATATATATGTGTGTGTGTGTGTGTGTATATACATATAAACACAGACACATATTATATATTTTTTTCCTAGTAGTATTTGCTGGTTTGGAAACAAACAATTTGTATTACCAAGAGCTTTGACTTTTACTACTGGAGGTGAAGTAGCTTGTACTGTTAGATTAATCTCTTTTCTCTGGTATTTCGAACTGGATGAGAATTACCAAAACAAACAAACAAACAAACAAAAAAAAAAACAAAAAAAAAGGGAAGAAGAAAAAAAGAATGTTAGTGAAAAAGGTCTTTTTAATTTGCTTACACTGCCTGATCTTTTATTTCAGGACACTTAATGAAAAAAAATACTACAATGCTTAAGGCCTTAGAGACAGAGGCCTTGTGAGATCTGGATTTGCAGTTGTCAAGTAATGTGTGATAGGAGGAAGAGTTATTGTAAGAATTATTTAAGAGAGAGATTTACATGCCTAATATGATAAATAATCATCTTATGGGATCTTTAAAGGCACTTGAATCACAGAAATTTAAACATAAGTCAGTATATCCATGTGCGTTTGTTTCCCTACCTGCTTATCCAATTAGAGAAATGAAGCATCTCCGATCAAAAGAATTAGAAAGAAAATTATGACCATGGGTACTTTTATTGAACTTCCTCTGATTTATCTGCAAACCAATAATAATAGGTTTAATTCAGAGTTCGTAGAATTTGCTAAAATACTTTCTTGTGACTTAATAGACTTTATATCAGGTTTCCATAATTATAGTAAGTCATTCTGAATGAGGAATTCATTTTAGGGAATTATAATATATTTGTGGATAATTTGCTAATGGAAAATGAGTAAAAATTATAAATTGTTTGCTATAAATTATTCATCCAATTATATTGTGTCTAGATTGAGAGATAGGGGAATTATACATTTAATAATTAGGTCTTCCATATGACCGTGGGCAATATGATGAAACAGATTTATCACAAAGAATCTGTCCATCTGCAGAAAGATTCACTGTGAAGTATTTCAGAGAGCTCTATTTGAAGTCACCAAGCAATAAACAAAGAATGGAAAGAATGGCCGGAGGCTGGCACTCTTCTAAGATCAAGATCAGTGAGGGAAATGCTGTATGGCAGAAGAAAGATTTTTTAATACGTTCCTCTTCTGCTTGTCTTGCAGAGGCTATGTCAGTGTGATTATTCTTTTAAGAACTATAGAATGGGTAGAGATCAATGAAGAAAATTTAGGAGTAGGACTTAGACTTTAGGTATTCTATTCCCATGATTTCCTAGAGGGAGGAGAAATTCTAAACCTAGCAATGTTTTTTGTTGTAATTTTTGTTGTAATTAATGAGATCAAGATTTCATCCTTTTAGTAATCCTTTTATTTTCAGTGGGACCCTAATATACTTGTAATTTCCCTACCACAATTAAAAAAAAAAAAAAGCAACAACAAAAAAGCCTTACTTTTAACCAGTTATGCGAAACACATAAAATGAATTCCTACTAGAATGAAGAGGGCAGGCAATTCCTTCATTTGTTCTAAGTCTAGGAACAATCACTGTCTTTTGCCGTGTGTGCATGCTTGTACACAAGTGTAGGCCTCTGTGTGCCCTAATGGCTTCGTGCATATCCACATGTCATTTGTATGTGCATAGCTTCATGTGTTCATGACCCTGTGTGATTTCATGGTTAGGTGTGCGCATGGTGCTGTACACATCTGTACATCTAGCTCTCCCCGTGTTACAAGTGAAGGAGAAGGAAGTATCTTCATGATGCAAAATCCAAAATTTTCATTTGTTAGTTTTCCAAGGTAAATGTAAGTAAGTGCTTTATTGTCCTTAGCCCACTTTAGTGACCTCAGATAAAAAGTTGTTTGTAAATGGACGTGAGGTAATTCAGTCTTCATTCTGCATTAGTTCTGGGCAGAAATGGATGGGATTTTCAGATACTGCTTAGAATATCAAGGAGGAAAACAGAAAGGGAAAAACATAGACCTGGTACTCCAAGAAAAGCCCTAAATTAGCCCTAATACTTACGCAGCTTACTGCCTCTCTATGTACCTGGGTCTGACAAAAGCTGCTCCATTAAGAGATGGGATCAATTCTGTCCAGTCCTCCATGCTTTCCTGCCCTGTCATCACTTACCCGCATAGGAAAGGAGAGGAGCATTTAGCTAACAGTTGCTCTCGTCCCTTGGAGGGACCTGGCAGTGTGGGCAGCCCACACAGGAGACTAATGAGACTTCTCACACACCATTACTCCCTGAGCAGGCATGTGGAAGGACTCGCAGCTAAGCCTGTAATTAATAAAGTAGAAGACTGAAGCTGACCTGCAGGTGATAAAGAATCGTCCCTGGGAAGGAAGCAGAAGGCCTGAAGTGAGATCCACCACAGTGATGGAGAGATGTTGTTGTTGGGTAACAGTTACATCTGGAAAAACTGCTGGGGACAGCACTCTCCAGCTGCTGACACACATCTGTTATGCTGAGTGGCCTCTAACCTTTTCCCAGAGGACCCTGCAGCTGGCAAGAAGAAGCCAAACTCTCCTGCTCAAAAACAGGGAGACAAGATTCGCAGAATCACAGGATCACAAAATTCATATGCACTTGTTACATTTCCAGTACTTAGCAAGGGAACTTGAGAGTTGGGAGAGATATGGGAGCTCTAAAAGCTATGACTAGAAAAGAAAGACATGAAAATGAGAAAATAAAAAGGTAAATGGTAACCTCAGGTAAACACTGCTCACCCATGGGGCTGCACTGTCAGTGAAAAGTGAATTTCAGATTACTCCCAGCTGCAGACCTCTGAACTACACAGATTACTTGTAAGGACATGACCTTGAACAAACTTAGTGCAAGGGCTGAAATAATCTTGAAATCCTGAGTGTGCTCAATTTCCTAACATAGGCCTAAGCTTTCCTTTAGACTCTGTTCTGGTCAGGACAAGTCATGCCTGGTTGGAAACACATGGCAGTGACTTTCCCAGACACAGCATCAGAAGATAATACACTGAAATTAACTGAGTAGCAAGGACAGAAGAAAGCTGTTCAAAGGTCCCACTTGGCTCAAGGTCCAATGCTATGGTTCATCTTTCACTGAAGAAAGGGCAAAGTCATTTAATGTTGACACTTTTGTTTGGCTCTTGTAAGTGTAGTTCCAAATAGAAAATTAAATGCTATTTTTGCATTCTCTTAAGCTGTCATTCTCCCATCACCTGTACCTACTTTATGGAAAGATTTAGGCCTGCAGTGGAAGATAGGGGTAAAGAGGAAACTCCTACACTGCAACAAATTAGAAGATTAGTAAGCATGTATAGTCACCATTTTCATTTTAAATGATGTGCAGTGCATGGGGATTCATTCTTCTGGTGACTTTTAGTTTAATCAGTATATGTACAACCACAGAATTGTCTTTGGAAGTTCTTTGTGTGCTTGTACAAAACTTCAGGTGTGTGACAAATGATTAAACAGTCAGAGAATTCCACCATTTCTTTTGCCATATCTTAGAGGCTTCTTTTGATTAAAACTCATTATATTGTCCAAGATGAATTCAGCTGTACTCAAAAAAGGTGCTGTGAAGCAAATGAGTTTTATGGAGCGGAGTTCACTTTGTGAGGATGTGGATAACATGAAAGAACCTTCGCAGCGCAGGGAATGCAGTTCGTGACTCTAAGGACTGGTTGGGTGATTCAGCGTGGCTAGGCAGGCTGACATCAGATTTGGATTGGAGCAGAGCAAGAACCGTAGTTCTCATGAGAGTTGTCAGTTTAAAAGAAGAAAAGGAAAAGACTAATAAAAAGTCAGCACAAAAGCCAGACAGAAGCTCCTAGTAGAACATTATTGTTTTGCAGAGCAAGTATACTGGCTACTGTGCATTCTTTTCCTAAGAATTTGATGATTATGCTTCATAGTTAACCAGGTACAGTTCAGTTATATAATACATGGCCCCTTGTGCAGTGACTACTGACTTTTTCATTTCCTCCAAACACAACAGCACTGAGAGGAGCTTCAACCTCTCTGCACTTACCAGAAATATTTTATTAGATTGTAAACAAAGTTATCTTATTCTCTGAGGTTATTTTCTACAGTACTTTCATTTCTCCCTTCTGTCTTCTTTTTTATTTTGTTTTTATTGGATGCTAAAGGGTAAAATGTAAAACAAAGTGGCAGTGAAAGGAACTAAAAGCAAATATGCCTTTAATGTACTGGGGGAGAAGAATTAAATTGTACTTCCACCTCTTTGCCTAATAGCTTATACAATGTGAAATGAAACAGAGTAAGCTCGTTTATTATTTCAGCTCCTAGCAATGTAGTTATAGTTAAAGATGCTTCACATTTCACATTATAAATACTAATTTTCACAGCTTTTCAGAACATCCTAAAAATTCACTCTTGATTGAAACTTACTCAATAAGGTCATAGCCTAAGAACAATTTCAGAGAAAACATTGGGCAAAATCTTAGCTAATGAAGAGTGGAGTAATGTGTTCAAGCAAGCTAAATTACCTGAAAATCTGACCCCATATCAAAATACTGATGTGTTAAAACCTGTTGTGACACATGCAATCAACACATTGGGCTCTTTTGTGCTTGCTTGCACAGATCAGCAATGCATTGTCGATAGAAAACACACATCAAGTGAATAAGTTATTTTTAGGACAAGAAAGTAAGGAATACCTGAAGTTTATGCAGAAAGGGGGAGAAAGAAGAGCTAGAAATGAGCAGCCATGTCAGTGTGACTGCATTAGTGATACAGAAGTGCATGCCCCTTTCTAGAGGCTATTTAATCCCCTCTTCCCCTCCATCTAGCGATTGAGATAAATCCCTAGCCAAGAAATGCCCTTTCTTTCATGCTATTTTGACATTGCCCATAAAAGATCTTTCAGTAGTGAGATTTTCACACCTTAAAGGAAGCAACTTATCTCATTTACTTCAGAAGCCCTAAGCAGATCTTGAGCTTTAGGCATATCTTCCAGATTTAATGAATTGCATATTAGGGAATTCATCTGGGAAACCAACATATGGACCTGCACTCTGTTGTGCCTTGTGCTGTACACTCAGAGAACAAAATATGATTCTTTCTCCAAGAAGCTTGCTTGTTATTCTCTGGTAGCTTGTCTTCCCAGATCTCATTTTCCTTTAGGCCCAAGCGTGTCTAAACACCTTTTCTTGATATCAATCATTTTTCCTAGAGCATTCTTTTTTTTTTTTTTTTGTGAATCCTTTTGAATAAAATCAACCCCATGGTTCAAACTGATTTAAGAATCTTCAGGATCTTCACCAATTTCTGCAAATGTACGGCAAAACAAAAATATGGCTGTCTAGATGTGTATTTATGTATGTCTTCATTTATATAGTGGGAATCTGTTTTGATAAAGTTTTTTTTTTTTTTTTTTTTTGGAAAGGTAAAAGTGTGCTTAAGTTTAGGTTGGAATCCAAATCCAGGGCTAAGGAATCGGTGAAGTTCTACCTCTCCCATCCATCCTCATCCACAGCCTTGTTAATTTCACTGCCACAGTGATGCAAGACGTGGGTAACCTATGATCTACCCCTTCCTCTCACTCAGTGTCTCTATGTATCAAGTGTGTACCTAACTACTGGTTTCTGGCATACATTCTCTTTCTCAAAAAACACTTAATTCACTATACACTGTGGAACATGTAAAAAGAAGAGAATGAGGATATATAACACGTAAAAAGATGAGAATGGTTTAAGAACTAGATTAGGGCATGTCAGATCCAGGTCCAGTGCCTTTCAACACAAAGGATGATAAAGTTGAGATTATTTTTCTTAAGGAAATACTGTAGTTTCTGTGCTTCCTTATTTTTTGCTTTCTGAATTTGTGGATTTACATGGATACAGTAGCTTTCTTCATTGCTGGCATTTGATTGGCTTCTAGGCTGAAGTCAGTATCATCTGCAGAACTAACATGTTTTCTTTTAAAACTTTTCTTTCCAAAAATCATTAGTGGGGTGCAGTGGGAAGTTATCGTACTTGCATGAGAGTTTCTGTTTTCAAAAATATCTTGACTTAGTAAGTATCGGAATTTCATTTTCAAAAAGGTTTTAACACAGAGAAGCAGAAGGGAGATTTTCCAGGACTTAAGTGACAGGTAACTATATTCTATCACTTTTCTTTGGGATTTTGGTGCCTATATATGTCAGTTAAATTGTCATCTATCATTACTCTGATGTAACTTGTTGTTATGTATAATCTAAGCCTTGATATCTGTCAATGTAAAACATCCAAGTAAATTCAAGGTGAAATGAACTTCAACTAATTTCCGTTCTTTGCCACTTGTAGTAGACTGAGACTGCATCAAGGGCAGCTCTTTCAGCTTGAGTGACTCATAGCAACTCAAAAGAGCATCTGAGATCAAAGCTCAGAAAAAGTTGCAAAGTAAACGTTGTTAGTTAGTCTGAGTTTACATGTTTTTAGAAAGAACAAAGTCCACTTTGGGGTTTTGTTTATGGTTATTATGTCCTTATTTTTGCTCTTTTGTCTCCCTTTTCCTTTCCTTTCCTTTCCTTTCCTTTCCTTTCCTTTCCTTTCCTTTCCTTTCCTTTCCTTTCCTTTCCTTTCCTTTCCTTTCCTTTCCTTTCCTTTCCTTTCCTTTCCTTTCCTTTCCTTTCCTTTCCTTTCCTTTCCTTTCCTTTCCTTTCCTTTCCTTTCCTTTCCTTTCCTTTCCTTTCCTTTCCTTTCCTTTCCTTTCCTTTCCTTTCCTTTCCTTTCCTTTCCTTTCCTTTCCTTTCCTTTCCTTTCCTTTCCTTTCCTTTCCTTTCCTTTCCTTTCCTTTCCTTTCCTTTCCTTTCCTTTCCTTTCCTTTCCTTTCCTTTCCTTTCCTTTCCTTTCCTTTCCTTTCCTTTCCTTCCCTTCCCTTCCCTTCCCTTTCCTTTCCTTCCCTTTCCTTTCCTTTCCTTTCCTTTCCTTTCCTTTCCTTTCCTTTCCTTTCCTTTCCTTTCCTTTCCTTTCCCCTTTCCTTTTTATTCTTTTTTCTCTCTTTCCTTTTTTATTTTTTTTTCTATCTGGTTATTAGAATAACAAGAGGAGATATCACTATAGGTTGTGTGGCAAAGACCCTCGATGATTCATGCCTTCTAAGGTTCAAGGATTTCACCAAAGCCCCCCACAAGTCTTATTTATTTTCCAAGCACAATCATAGTCTGTAGATTATAGGCACAAACTATAACTTTAAAAATCCTCCTTTCAAATAACATTCACTGACTTCTTACATGAAAATCCTTTAAAGAGTATACACTAAAATAATTGAATTCATTCTTATTAAAATGGCTAGTCATTTTCTGCAAAAGTACAATTTGTGGAAGCAGAAGAAAGTAATTTGTTAAATAAGATATTCATCGAACTATTCATAACGTGATTTAATCAGTGGATTGTATGCAGACTTTAAATATAAAATGTCCAAAATCATCATAGTGAATTATTAACAGTTGATATCTTAGGGAAGGGAGAAGTATAATCCATACTTGCAATGCTGGGAGAAAAGGAAAGGGGAAAAGACAGATTAGATCAACCGTAGTGCCATATTTTTCATTCTCTAAAACTTTCTCGTCTTTCTGCTGAGATCAGAGGCCAGCGTCCTAATAAGCTTTTGAGCTTTTGACAGACTAAACAACTATGGAACCTTCCCAGTATCACTGCAAGCTTGGCTGCCTTGCATGTGTGTTCACACTGGCTTATTTTCTAAGCCTGCACTTCTGAGATGTTCCTTGCCATGTAATGTTAGGTGCAAGATAACTGGCCATGGTTGATCCACAGGTAGTATCTAAACTGCATTTAATTAGGGACATAGTTATTCTAAGAAGTCATGCAAATGATATAAACTTTTCATGTTAATTTTGCCTATAGCAATAAGTGTTTTAGAAACTGAAGCAGCTAGGTTCAAATTGGTATGTGCTTATGGTTGTGATAAGTAATTATTTCTAATCTGGTTATCCAATGTTCCTTTTATAGGAATTGTGAAAGCAGACATTTCCACTGAATTATTCATCTCACTGTAAAGTGCATACCCATAAATTTGACATATATCAAATAATTCTGTGCTAATCATGCCCCATCTTCTCCACTGACTATCAAAATGTTTTGGGTGACTGTATTCCAAGATGGGTAGTTGCACTGGGGATGTGTAAGTTCAGCACCGAGAGATCTCAGCCTTGGTTTGCAAAGCTAATGATATTTTTAAAATTGCATAGAGACAATTATTCACATTATTTCAGTGACATGGAGGGTGGTAAGCACTTAAGTGGCTTCCTGGAAATGCCATCAAAAATATTGCATCCTCTTTGTTCCTGTCAGCATTACAAATCACTCATCAAACTTCCTAAATTTAGGCACCCCAGAAGTTCTAGCAGCTGTGGAAGATGCATGTAGAGAGGTACACTGAACACGACCCTAAAGTGCCCAACTCTATTACAAATGGAATTTAAGCACCTAAATGCCATTAGAAATCTGGCCTGCAGGATCTGGACCACATCACATTTAGTAGAACAGTGTTCAAATACCTTTAAATATCTAGGTCTCCTTGTTGTTGTTTTGGACATTGATAACTGCCTCCTTCCCCTGTTTAGAGATTATATCTGTCTGTTTAATTTCATGAGCACTTACCATAGATGAGATTTCTGTATCACTGTCTGACCTGCAGGAGCTCCAGTCTTCTTTCACACTGCTTTGTTTTACTCTGATGCAGGAAAGAGCACTGTAAACAAAGTGAGGTTGAGACAGGGGCAAACAGACTTGTGGTATAGGGCACAGCTTTGAAATACCTCCCTTGTTGGTATAGTTGAGCTTCCAAAACCATACTGAACACTAGAGCTATACACTGATCTGAATTTCAAGGCTGCTGTCTGTACTGTGGCATCAGTTGAATGATAATCCCAAACAGACAACTGCAGCAGACTCTAAGTCAGGTCTGGCTTGGTGAAGATTTTCCCGACTTGTGGTATAGGGCACAGCTTTGAAATACCTCCCTTGTTGGTATAGTTGAGCTTCCAAAACCATACTGAACACTAGAGCTATACACTGATCTGAATTTCAAGGCTGCTGTCTGTACTGTGGCATCAGTTGAATGATAATCCCAAACAGACAACTGCAGCAGACTCTAAGTCAGGTCTGGCTTGGTGAAGATTTTCCCAACTCAAATCTTGTCACCAGTGAATATTGTTCTAATTTAGTTCACATTTCTGCAATGTCCCAGCAATTGTTTTAGATACTTATACCTCCATGAGGCAAAAGAACTACCCACTGATAATGAACTCTTCAGGATTCCCGGGCTGGAGAACTTCCAGACCTGAACTGGATCTGAATATTTTGCAAGAAAATTGTCTTCTATATTCTTTCCTCCTTTCTTATGGCTCCAGTGATTCCTAGGTGTGTATTGCACTTCGTGTATGCAGTCTTAAATATCTCTTGTGATAGCATGTCTTATGCTGATAAAATATCAGCAAACTTCAGCTGAAGTCTCGTCTTCAATACATTGTTAGTCAGTGAAGAAGCTTCTCAAAAATTCACATTAGCGAGGTCCTTATAAAGGCAAAACTGTTGGACTGCCTCCCCCTTGTTAAATAAAGCTGGACCAAGAAGTGATCTCAAGAGCTGAAGTTCTGATTAGCAACTAATCATAATTTCACTGTTTAACTATGACTTTGTTCTCTGGCACAGTTTTGACCACACAAACTATCATCCCCCCAGCCAATGGTTTGAGGGACAGCATACATTAACAGTTATTCCCAATAGGCAACAGATTTAAGCTTAAACTGCTTCCACTCACTAATCAGGCCAGCCAACTGGAGGAGATGAGCCAGAAAACACCTAGAGTGAAGATAAATAGCTATTCTGACTTACCCTAACTCTCTGAAGTACAAATACTTTCTGTCACTTAAGGTGTGACTTCATCATCAACTGCAAGGCATATCAAATTAACTCTACACTTGCTTCAAATACGCAAAGCTACAATTAAGCAAGATCCGATCCGGTCTTATATGTACATATAACTGCACCAGCATCCAGAGTCTTGGGCTATATCTCAGATGGTAGTTGCTTTGGTGCTGTTTCTTGATCATATTCAGTGAGAACCGTCTCCCATTTTTTTCTTTCCACTTTCCTTACCTGTCAGTGACATTTTATAAGCTCCTACGTGCAGTGCAGAACTAATATATATATTTTTTTCCGTCCAATCTGGACTTTATGGAGTTCACTGTGGACAGTTAACCCTCACTTCACATTCCTTCTTACTTGTCTTTGGGACTTCACGATCCAACTTGCATGGTAACCTAGTTGGGTTTGTTACAAGGTCAGCTTCACACAGTTCCCTGCTGGTGCGATGGTTTTAGGGACCCAGAATACCAGCTGCACAAGAGTGTCTCCCACTGATTTTGTAAATCACACTTGTAATTTCTGATGAACGATAGAAACTTCTAGGAATTTCCATTTAGAAACTCTCAGCTTTATTTTAGTCATTGAGTGTGATGACATCAGCTGTGTTTGCAAAATTGAAGGGAGAATATGCAAAAGGTTTTATTAATACATTATGGAGGAAAAATAGTGTACTTCCTATCTATTTGCTTTACAGTGATATATTAAAAATATATTGTTGATATTTTTAAAAAGACTATCCAAATTGAAAAATGGTGAATCCCTAGGCCTGTTTTACTTAGCTATGTAGTCTTTCAGGTTTATCAGACACTAAAGGAAAAGCAACATTTTATTGTTGTAGTTTACTGAGGACACTTTGAGAATTGAACACTAAAAAAATAATTTTAATAATCCTTACTGACTTTCAATAAAGCATTGTTCTTTGGTTCTTTGTACAATGTTATTTAAGCACTGTTACTGGTCAAACTACAGCACACACATTTTCCAGTAGTTTGGCCAAGACCTATCAAATTTCATACATATTGTATTGAAACACATTTTTTTTTGCCCTGTGGTTCCCTCTTTTGTTCATATATCCCTTGCTCTGCAAAAACATATGCTTTCTTTCTCTTTCTTAGATAAAATTTGCTAGAGGCTACTCAGGCAGTCCCAATGGCTTATGAGATGAAAAATTCATGGATGCTGTATTTACCTTTTTTCAAAATCTGGCACTTTTTATGTGTATGCAGGAAATTCACCTGAAGCATATTTAGCAGTTTTTCAGAATTCTAATATGTGCTACCTGTATATGTAAGCAATTTCCTAACAACATATGGTATGTGGAAGGAAGCCTTTAGAAGTACTTTGTTTTTCACTCCAGCCACTTTTAATAGCCTGTAGAGAGCTGCAGATTTTTTTTTGAGATCTGTAGCAAACAAAATATAATTCTACAAAGCAGAAAACAATGCCAAACAGTCATAATATGCTCTTCCCACAGTGTGGAGTCTGGCATATGCCAGGCTGTAATGCTCAGGATTAAAGGCTTCTGGTATATCTTTCTCACTGAGACTCTCAATTTTTTTGTAAAAAATTATAAGATTAATTCTATGCTTGGTTAAAAATAGCACAAATAAAAAGAATCAGCTATAACATTTGAGAAGAAATTGTTTTGAATTTGAAATCTATTGCATTTACTAATCTCAGGTGCCTCAGAATATTTCCTTATATAAAGAAAAGCTTTTGCTTTCTTTCTAGTCTCAGGACTGTGGATCTGATTCTCAAGTACATGACACCTACTTTATTCTTAGGTTATTTCCTATAATTTTAATAGCATTATAAGCATTATACTTTGAGGATACTGGTATGATGGAGTAGAAAATTAATTCTCTTTATATAAGGTAGCCTATAGGAGTCAGAATTTACTCTTAATTCTGTTTTGCTCACATTTTGTGGTCATATCTTCATAGTCACATGGTGCTTTCTTTGGGGGTCACATACCAGCATTGCTCATGTTCTGAGTTGTGAGCCCTCATTAGGCAAGAGCCCTCACTATAGCTTTTTAGCTGACCTGAGCTCTGTGCTAGCACAGCCACCCATCTCAGGAGCAGTGGTGCCTGGTGCCCACCTTCACCTTCCTGGAGAAGGGCTGAACATGCCTACACCCACGTGAAGCACCAGCATGTTTTCTATGCCCTCAGAAAACCAACTGTGGTAGACAGAGGCTTTGCAGGATTGACATCACCGGAGTTGTGCTGATAAAAAAATAATTCATAGTTATGCCAATAAACAGCAATAGATCCCAAGGAGAAGAACTGTTACTGAACCTGCTTGTCTCCCGTAGCCTTCACTGGAAATACTAAGCAAAGAAAAATTCAGCACAGAGTACAACGTACAGCCCTCGGAGCCTTCAGCAGCCAGTGCTTCACTTCAAAATCTAATTTATTGGCACCAGAGAAATCTGCTTATTTATTAATAAAGAATGTCACTGCTTTACCATTATTCAGAGGTGGATTAATTGTGACAGAGAATAAAATAGATCCATGGTAAAGCAAAAGCAGTGTAACATGTTTCTGTGACAGCCCATAGGTGCTGTAGATTTCCTGAATAAAAGCATCATTGAGGGAGTATAGAAATGTAGCGATGCCATTGAATATAGTGATCCATTCTTTATGTGAAAATGTTCTATTCTCCAGAATCAATATTGTGTGCAATTCTCCTAAATCAGATATACAGGTAACATGTTAGTCTCCTAAGTCGAGATTATAATTAAGTTTTCCTGAGCTTTCATGAATTCATAATCACAGAACAGAAATAACTTATTTGACACAGAAAAAATGACAAGATATCCAGAGAGATGCCTAGACAATTACTCAGTTATTTTTACTCCAGGGAATTTAGTGCTTGATAAATGAATTAGTAAAATATTCAAAATGGCTCTGTGTGTGATCACAGAGTGGAGCTGTCTGAAACGACTTATCCTGGCCTGTCTTGATAGTTCCTTACAGTTATAAAAATACAGCTCATTGAGTTAGATTTACTAACATAGTGCATCAGAACAGCAGCCAAAAACAGTACTAGCAACTTAAGTGCTGGTGATTACACTGGCGCAAAATAATGAACTATTTAAGAAGGTAACTCAGTTTCATAGATTTTTAAAGCACTATGAATAACCAACAACTGAGTGGTTTTTGTTTGTTTTCAATTTGTGAAAGACTCTCTGTATATTATACTTCAAAATATGCCATCAGATATTTTCAGGCCATTTTGTGTGTTTTGTTGAAGGTACCGGTCCTCACAAAAGAACAAAAAGATTTATGATGAACCATTGCATTTGTAACTTGCATCCCAACCTCTGTCTTATTTTCATTAAGGTACCTTTGATTCTGTCATTCAAAGTTATGCTTAAGTAGTAGTCAGGATTATCTTATGTAAGTTTAAAAAGTCTTGATACTAGTAGGGAAAAAAAAAAAAAAGGCCAAGCTACTTCTTTTGCATTTCATATTTCGCTCTTAAAAGTGAATAGTACTTCTGTGTTCCCTATGAACAAAAACTTATAGTTTAAACTATTTAAAAGTACATAAGCGAACTTTGGGAGAGGTTGTATCCTAAAACTTTCACATAATAGAAAAAGCCATAACTCACAAAAAAATCGGACAAGGCAATGTTGTAATAGTAAAAACTTAGGAATAGAAATAAGGTCTTAAATCATCAAATCAATCCAGTATTCTCCTATGGAGGATAACCACCTCAGGTCACCTGGCTAATACATCTAGCAGGCTGTGCTTCAAAATTATTGTGTTTTGTGCCCGTTGCTACTACTGTTCAAAAGCTGCTACAGGATCTTAACTTCTGTAACTATCTGGCTACTTTTACTTGTTGTACACTCAGGTTATACCTATATATCTGCATGTCAGCTTTGTCATGTAGATTGTGTAGCTCTTCCCTTTCCTGCTGTTCATTCCTCAGATAGATAAGACACTCAGATAGATGCAGCTTTATTTTTAAAGAAAAACCTTATCACCTCTGAGATTTTGTTTTATGAGTCTGATCAAAAAAAGTTCTTTCATTCTCCTCTAATTTCTTGATCATTTTAGAAGCTCTTTTCTGCTTCTTTTTTTTTTTCTGTTTTAGTAATCTTTCTTGGACATGACACATTAGAATGAAACCCAGGACTCCAGGGGAGATCTCAGTTCTGTGCAGAATTATATGAAAAGTCTCTTTTCTCTGCAGGAGAAAATCTTGGTATTTCATTTTCATCCTATGATCAGTTAAAGCATCTGCTTTCTTCTCTTCACTGTTTCCAACTGAAAATCTCCCCATTGATAGTGGCTCGGGTAAGCTTCCTTTTTATATTATTTATTTTCTTCCTTTGTCTAGTCTTAAAGATCATCTGGATCTTTTGATGTGACATTCCGAGTGCCCTAAATATTAATAATACCCCATAAAAATGTCACCATCACATTTCATTAGCAGATTAGCTTCTAATTTAGCCAAATGCTGTTTTGCTATTTCTTTTAATATAGCTTGCAAAGACTAATACAGTCCAGGTTTTGCTTCTCTCTGTCTTTACGGAATATCTTGTGCCCAGCCTTCTTAGTAGATTTTTTTTTCCTATATATACTTTGGAAACCAAACATTTATGAGATTTCTGTAAAGTGAAGAGATTGTACAACCTAACAAGACAAAGAAAGCTTGTAAGAAGAGATCTTTCATTCCTTAATAGACAAATGGATGAAGGATTCTAGGAAACACGAAAGGCATATATAGGAACAAAAAAAAAAAAAAATTACCCACTAAGATGGCTGAAGTCTCCTTCCAGTTCACTGTAACTAGTTGCATCGCTTTTCATCCTTTCAAACTCAAGGTCCTTTTTGTAATATTTTTTCTTGCTCTTCCTTACATTCAACTGAAACCAAATCACATCATGATCGCTTGAAAACACTCTCTTTTAACCTCTTATCTCTACTAATAACAAAATTATACTAGTGTCTAATCTTTTTTTTTTCTCCTACAAAATAAATTTTTCCCTCGTGGCACTACTTCTATAGTATTTACCTTCTTAATAACATGGGGAAAACTTCTGCTCTCATCAAAAACAAAATTCTTACATTTTGTTTGACAGACTTTTTGCAGCATACAAATGCCTAAACTAGACCTAATCCTTTACTAAACCACTCAAGAGCCTGCCTTCATTTGATCTATCCATTCTCAGGCTTGTGGTACTCCTTTGATATTAAAATGGATTAATTTACGTATTTTTGTTCTTCCTTTTTACTTAGTTCATGTGTGGAAAATATGTGACTATTCCCATCTTCTTTTTCTAATCCTACTCTAAAGCTTTTGTAAGGGTTCTCTGCAGTCTTAACCAGATATTCTTTTGAGGTATGAGGCTGAAGTAAGTTCTTTTCATGAACACCTCTATCTAGTTGAATATCCCTAGCTGTCTTTTTTAATCAATTCATTAGTCATCTCTCGATCTTTATCATCTTTTCTTCCCCTCAATTTCATTCTCTATGAGCTGGAAAAAACTATGGATGATCACTTGTGTCTTAACACTGACAGTCATGCTGGAGATAGAATGTTTCCTGATGAATTAAATTTATGAGAAATGGTAGAAAATGGAGAAAATAGAAACGTCAAAGATGCTGAAATGTGTAGGGGAAAGTTCAGGTGAAAACGCAGGAAATGATGTTGAAGTTCCGGCTCAGGATAGTAAAATTTCCAAGGTGGAGCTTTCAGTGTACTATGAAATACACTTAAAATGCCAAATAATCTCTCACTCTGGGCTGTTTTTTGTATTTTCATCCTTTAACAATTCACTTTTTCAGGTGGTCCTGCAAAAGCTATCTTTCCTTCTGAAGAAGGTTTCTGTAGCCTGACTTTGTTAACTTCTGCCTAGGTGTTCAGAGGGTCGATAAATGTCCCAGAAGTTATGTTTGAGGAAAGAAGTAATGACACATGAGTACTGATGCTCCTTTCCTCTCGGAAACTTTGCACAAATTTTTATTACTCCCAACTTCCTAGTCTGTTTTTCTCCCCATAACTGAGAGGTCAACCCAAACAAAGCTTACAATAGTCACATGTTTGATCCATGTTACACAGATTGGTAAAAATAAATATTAACTCTGTGACTGGGCAGATTTGGGTACCTTGACTTGGCATGACCCTAGATTTCTTGGGGGTCTATAGATTTCTCTTGTGGCTGAGTTTTTCTTGAATTTGAATCATGAATCTCCACCCCTTCCACCCCGCCCCATATCACTTGGGTGTTTGTAATATTCAATATTTTTGTTAAAGGTTGTAAGAACCCATATAAATGTACAAACCGAAGAGGGAAACCTTCATATTTGCAAAACTATTTGAGACCCATATCTGAAAGAAGGAAAAAGCAAATTATTGATTATTGATGGATTAAGGGCTGTTTTTTGAGAGAGGATTTTTCTGTTTTTTTTTTTTTTTTTTTTCGTTCATTTGCTTTTAATATTGTCCAGTGGCAATTTCCAGTCCAATGTGGTTATATAGAATCAGAAAAAAATGGGAATTGCAAAAAGATCAAGTCTAGTGTAAATCAAACTGTGAAAGTTTTGATGTAGCAGATTCATGCTAAAGATTTATTCTGCTCCAGCTCTCTTTGAATTCATCATTGTGCTGAGCTTAGAAATATTGTATCATCTAGAAAAGTCACTGGAAAATTGATAGATTCTCAGCTGTAATCTTGCTGCTTACTTTTGTGAATCTTTAATTCCTTATATCATTGACTGATCACTGGCATAGATTTTGATTTAGTTCCTCAGTCTCCACCTGGAGACAGAAAAGACAATTTTAAATTGTTGTACTGTCTGTAGGTCAGTGGAAACTTGGAACATCTGTCAAGCTTGTATCAACTGTGACAGAGGAGCAAAATTTCTTGCAACAGTTATGATGGTGTTGAATGCAAGGTGAATACTTGTCATGAACATTTGCTTGATTTAGTATTTAAATAAAGATGAACTAGAAATGAAGGATCCTGCTCTGATAGCTAATTCCTGTCCATCTCTCATTTACGAGATACAGACTTCTGCATTTCCTCTATGGTAAAAAAAAAAAAGAAAAGAAAGAAAGAAAGAAAGATTTGTACAGACAGCAACAGAGCAAAAAAGATTACAAAGGTTGCAAAAGCTGGGCTATAGGTCATAATTGCAGAGAAGCCACAGAATTAAGTTTACTTAAAAAAGAAGTCTTCATCGAGGTCATTCTCCTAATAAGATGCTCCATATTAAATCACCCCCATAAATCTCTCTCCAAAATAAACTGCATTATTATCTTCTGTGAGAAAAGTTTAATGACATTCCCCAAAGAAAGGGCTGCTGGACCACTTCTGCACCTTAATCTAAGGCTCTAGAATTGAGCCTGTTTAAAGAGCTAAATCAGCAAAAAAAAAAAAAAAAAAAATTGATTGCAGTGACAAGTCAAGGGAAGCAGTAGGAGTAAACACACTGCTCTCAGAGGAATCTGTCTATTAGGTTGGCTTAATGACTTTGTGAAGCCCCATTTGTATATCTGTGTAGGGTTGTATCAATGGCATTTACATCACCGTATGACATAAGTCTCTCAGGCACTTCCAAAAACCAAACCTGCAACCACAAACATCTTCATTTTGTTGAGTGACACCAGTTTAGAAACTGTTATCATGTGTTGCAATGACACTCTAGTGAAACCCAATGCAGCAGCTTAAACAGATCGTACTTAAACACAGCTACATGAAGTAGCTATTGATTTAGAACAGAATGGCAGAGGTTATTCACATTCACTGGGCTGTCGTGAAGATTTCATCCAGAATCTTAGCTGGGAAGCGGATAGCAGTACTTTCAGGAAAATAATGACATACTGAGCAAATCAGTGTTGAGATGATATCACCAGAACATACATGGTGGGTTTTTCTCTTCTACTCTCTTCGAGTGATCTTTCCCACTTCTGGTCTGACCTTTAACTTCTAAGATGACTAAGCAAACCAAGAGTCATGAGGCTCAAATTGCAATGAATAAATTTTAACCATCATGGGAAAATATAGCAGTCTAAAATGTTCAAAATCCATATGATCTACATGAAATTCACAAATAAAGAGAGCTCTCAGTAGTTCTGTGCTTCAAAGGATGTCCAAAGGCATCCAGCAGCTCTGAAATTCAGTGAAAGGTAACTATCAGCCTTCCTCGGATTCATCCGTGATTTGGAGCTGATTGATAAGTTACTACCCTGTTATTTTAAAGATCCAAAGGCTCAGTCTGTCCTGCAGCTCCCACAAAAGACAGTTTCATTCTACATGTGGAGTAAAAGATCTCTGGGCAGGTTACTTTCATTCACTGGTTCAGGACCAAAACTACAGGAAAAAAATGACTGCTTGTTAAGCAGCGTAGAAAGCTGTTTAATAGGGATGAATACACGAATGACATTGAAGGAGAAGACCTGGATTTGACAACAGAAGATTGTGTGATACAGGATACTGCCTCTTACCAGCAAAGCTCTGCTGATTCTGCACTGCATTAATGGCAGTGATTATAATTCCTGCAAGCAAGACACTTGAGGCATGAAATAATTACATAACAACAATTTTAAATCTGATCACAAAATCCTACATCATTTCTACCTATCCTCATTTCTTTTGTGCCAAGGGGGTTATCTGCTAAAGCTGGTGTAGGTAGAGGTTCACCTGAGCGACTCCCACTGAACCAAATTCTGCATTCTACTTTGTCAGTTCACTGACAAAGATCAGTCTGGACTTTCTAGGGATTATGGAAATCATTTAAATGCAAGTGGATGGAAATTGTTTAAATCGAAGGAAATACATCAGCCTAAGTAGTTCCATGGGAAGTAGCACAATACTGCTTGTTTTGGGAATTTCCTGCAATTTCATGCTCATTAAAGACCTTTAATACCGAATGACAATTTACAAAATAATTTGATAACAAACTTATTTATCAGCTGAACAGCATAACAGAGTACTTTATATCCTATAGTAAATCTCCTCAAATAGAGCAAAACCAAACAATTATGCCTATGTTATGCCTAAAGATCCTATCAGTGCAGTAACAGCTGCTAATAGAAAGATAACCTCTCCTTAAGAGATTTTCCAGTGGATACTCAGAAGAAATTTGTAGGCAGAACAGTTATGCACAGAAAGGGTAAAAGCTACCAGTGAGAAAACTGATGACCGTACAACTAGCATTTAGCTATTGTTGAGATAGGATTAATTTTCTTTTGCCTTTAGTCAAAATGCCTGTTGCTGAAGTGCTCTCACCATTTTCATTTCATGTTTTTGCTGTTGAAAATCTCTTTCCTGGTCTCTTTCCTAGAGACATTTCCACTGAACGCTATAAAGTTCCTTACAATTTCTCCTTGTCCAGGCTTTCTGTTTTAAGTGCTTACAAAACAGATATTTCTCACATTTCTTCTCATTCAAAACAAACACAAAAAAATAAAACTAAGGAAAAAAATGTGAGGCAAAGTTTTGTAACATTTTTATGATAAAAGACCTCAGGATCTGAGGTATCAATGTATCTCTAGTGAAGAGTCTTATGCATATTATTTCACTGTGGTAAGGCATTCTGCTGCCGTGCATGTAGTGTGTGGGAAGCCTCAGGAGGAACACTGTAAGAGCTTTATCTCTCCTTTCCAGTAACTCAGAAGAATAGAGGATCAAAACTGAGTGCTTTGTCTAATCATAACTGAGATAGATAGTAAATTCAATGTAATGTCATGTGATGTAGGCCAGCTATTTGACTAATGAGGGAAATGAAGCCTGAGGTAGCAATGGAAGTGAGAAAAGAATGGATAACCAATCAAAATGCGTATCAGAAAGTTTAAATCTACTATTATAAATGTGTTTTATATTTATAATTTCTGATTATAGTCTGTTCTTTTTCTTGATCTGCCTAGTGTATTTTCTGATGCCAGATCCTTTGCCTGTTCCATTTCTGTAACGAAGAAATCCTGTATCACAGTTTTCCTGTGCTATCCTATTCCTGTATGGTGAGTAATAAGCTGACACTTCTTCAGGTATGCATGACTAAATGAGAGAACTCAAAACGATCCCCATGTGCTTTCTTAGCTCAAAAAGTGTGGATTAGATGAGTGGACAGTGAGTTGCATTGAGAACTGGCTGGATGGCAAAGCTCAGAGGGTGGTGAAAAATGGAGCTGAGTCTAGTTGGAGGCCTGCGGCCAGTGGTGTCCCCCACGTGGTCAGGACCAGGCTCAGTGCTGTTCATCAGTGATTTGGATGAGGAGAAAGAGTGAAATATTGCAGTTTGAAAGCTGTAGTGGTAGTGGCGGCAAGGCGGGGAAGGAGATATCAAATCAGTATCGGATTCACGAACAGTCCGTGGACTGTAGGTCCAATCACCTTCCTAGGAGTGAATCAAGTTCCCAAATAGTGTGATCAACTATGAGCTCGACTCTGGCAGTATCGGATTCACTAACAGTCCGTGGACCGTAGGTCCGATCGCCTTCCCCCAAACAAGTAGTCAAGTTCACAAACAGTATGATTTATTCAAATGCAACACTTACAAAGCAGGTTTTGGATGTCAGTACAGGAAATTCTCTACTAGAGCGTGGGTTTTTTAGCTAGCTCTGATGTACAAATGTGCAATCATCACTCACCCCAGAAGATGGGAGAGGGCTCTCAGTCTCGAGTCTCCTCAGGCAGTATCCCAACGCAAGGGGAGGAAAGGGGGGATCAGCGCATCAACTGATCCAGAATTTATGATGGATTCTTCCCTCTCACTTCTTAGTCTCTTCAGGCAGTGTCCCAGCGCGAGGGGAGGGAAGGGGGATCAGC
>NW_010586471.1:165906-203367 GCF_000705375.1 Tinamus guttatus
ATTCAGAGGGACCTAGAGAGGTTGGAGAGTTGGACAGAGAGGAACCTCATGAGGTTGGGCAAGGACAAATGCAGGGTCCTGGACCTGGGGAGGAATAACCCCAGACACAAGTACAGATTATGGGTTGACCTGCTGGAAAGCAGTTCTTCCAGATGGGAGACCTGGTTGACAACAAGTTAACCATGAGGCAGCAATATGCCCTCGTGGCCAAGAAGGCCAATGGGATCCTGGCCCTCATCAGGAGAAGCGTTGCCAGCAGGTCGAGGGAGGGGATCCTGCCCCTCTACTCAGCTCTGGTGAGGCTGCATGTGAAGTACTGGGTGTAGTTCTGGGTTCCCCAGTACAAGAAAGACATTGAGCTTCTAGAGAGGATCCAGCAGAGAGCTACGAAGATGATTAAGGGAGTGGAGCATTTTTCATATGATGAAAGACTAAGCAAGCTGTACCTGTTTAGCTGGGAGAAAACTGAGAGGAGATCTTATCGATATGTATAAATACGTGAGGGGAGAATGTAAATAGGATGGAGCTAACTCTTCTTGGTGGTGGCCAGTGAAAGAACAAGGGGTAATGCTTATAAATTGAAACACAGGAAGATCCATCTCCATGTGAGGAAGAACTTCTTTGCCGTGGGGGTGACAGAGCCCTGGTGCAGGCTGCCCAGAGAGGTTGTGGAGTCTCCTTCTCTGGAGATCTTCAAAACCCACCTGGATGCCACCCTGTGCCCCATGCTGTGAGTGTCAGTTCTTGAGCAGGGCAGTTGGACTAGATGATCTCTAGAAGTCCCTTCTAACCTCAGCCATTCTGTGATTCTATGATTAGCTACCTAAAAACTGCATGCTTATTGAAGTCATTTCTCCATATCTCCCAATCTTGATTTCCTCAACCACTTCAATGTCTTTCAGCTATAAGGCATAGAGGCATTTCAGGCATTTCAGGAAGCCCAAGAACAATGTGAACTTCTCAAAATCATCAGGACTATTTTTCCTAAATATCTTCTTTTTTAAAGTTAGGTCTACTTCCATATCTTCATTCTATCAGGTGCTTTAGTTTTAAAGGAAATTACTGAAGCTTAAGTAGTTTAATAGAATGTTTCTTCGTTGGAAGAAACCTGACCTTGGCGAGTAATGTTGAGCCCCATATAAACTGAGGCATTTCACTAGCTAGAAGCAGTTATATGGCCCAATTTACCCTGGAACCACATGCTTGAAGGGATAGCTCAACAAGGAGAACTGAGATATTAAGAAGCCTCATGAGAGCTTAAGCAGAGTACACAGGCACTGCTAGCATTGCCATGCCTTTTGTTCAATGCTGTTGATATCAAACCATCCCAGCATCAGCTCTGAAATCCTGGTTGCAGTTCAGATTATGCTTCAAGGCTAACATAGAGCCACCAAAGCACAAATTTATGGTGGTGATGGTGGCTAACTGATGGTTAACCTAAGCCCAGATAGGTTAACATAGAGCCACCGAAGCACAAATTTATTGATACTGATGGTTAACCTAAGCCCAGATAGGATTCCCCCTGCTTATTTTACTTACAAAACAAGCTCACAAATTACTCAGAGCACATTTAACTGTTTACAAGACTTGGCACAATTATGAACCTCCGGTTTTTTAAACAGTTAGCAGATGGGAGCACTAAATCCCTTCCCCTAGGTGAAGAAACCTGAAGTAATATTTCCAGCTTCTGCTCATTAGACCTGTTTCACTTTTGATGTGATGCATGAATATGTGCAGCTCAAGATAATGAATTGAGTGATAAGCGGCCTGGAAGTTAAGGGCTGGATAATGCTCAGCACCAATCTTGTGAACTCAGGCAAGATTTTCTTAGTCCTATTTAGGATGCAATTCTACCCTCACTTTAGGTTTGACTGCTATTTTAGCTGCACTGTGCAAAAAAAAAATATTCAGTTTTGTGAAAATAAATCTAGAAAAAAAGAAGAAAAAATTGATCCATTCAAAATAAAACCAAAGAACTTCCAAATATCACTTTGAACATAATGAAGAATGAAAATATAGTTTTATGAACTTTCAGGAAAATCTGATTTGATTCAAAACCTGCAGCTTTCAGAAATCCTTGACAGTGAAAGCGTTATCTTGCGCTGGGAGAAATATTACTGACTCTGCTGTCATTAATGCTCCCTCACAAGCCCTTGCTAAACATCTGCTCTAACTTAGATATCTGAAAGTTTGATAGCCACCCTATGCTTCTTTGGAAGCTCCTCTGAAAGGCAGCTCTGAAAGGTAGGCATACATGGTAAATCAGAAGAATCTTCCTATGGATCCACCCTTTTTTTTCTTCCCATTGACAGTGCAGGAAGCAGGATAGCTCAAACTTATTGGTAGGTGAGTATAAACAAATCAGAATCCAGTCCAGAGCTAATGCTGGACCTTTTCTCTGCCGGACCAGCCTTTTCTGCTCTTTCTAGTCTCTTTTCTTTTTCATTCTTCTCTTTTCTTGACTTTGCCTTGCAATCCTTTTTGTCTCCCCCCACTCAAAGTGTAATTTTAATTATTTTGCCATGATTTTTCATTGTTATACAAGTGCATATCTCAAAGGATTATATCTGATCAATAATTTTGTCTGCAGTTCATCACACATCCAGTTCAGCATTTTTTCCACTTTGTGGTGCATCATATTGTATCAAACCTCCAGCGCAATTATCATAGCACGGACTCAGAGTGGCCTCTCTGCTTAGCACCACTGCTATGCAAGGGGTACTGCTGTGTTGTGAAGCTTTCAGCTGACAGTCTGTGATCTGCAAAATATGAGCTCACCATTATCTGACGATCAAAGATGCTTGGGTTAACAGCAGAGTCATGGTGGGTACCTTATGGACTTTATGGATATACAAAACTATGACTTCTTGCTCCAAAGGTAACCAGCAGATGAGACTGCTATAACTTTTAGGGGCTGCAGAGGTATCCTTGGGGTCTGTTTTCCTGGTGGAAGATGCTTCCCAGCCAGACATAATAATACATCATTGCCTCATCTCTTCCAAGCTGCTTATTGCTCTAGGAAATTTTTTTCTTCTGCTTAATTAAACATTATTATGATTGCTGAGACAATAACTCTCTTTAAAATAACAATGTTTATGCTCTCTTACCTTTCTCTACACCTTCCAAGTCATATCTATTCATGTGATATTTCACAAAGAATTTGTATTTCAGTGTTGCCAACTTTTATGGTCTCATGTCTTCCTAAACTAGCAATGTAATTATAACTGTCTACCTCCTGGTATTTATTATTAATATGAATATAATGAAGCAGGTGATTAAGCAGTCACTGGTTACTCCTGTAATCACCAGACCAGCCCCCTAAGGAAACTGGGTTCAGTAACATGTCACTGGAATTATAAAATCTTAATGAGCCATCGAGATGCAGAATTGTGAGGCTCAGCAGAGTTCAAGTCCTGTTTATCATAAAAATAAAGGATATGGGTCAGGGAGAGGGGAAGAAATAGCACAAAATGGAGGAATAGATCTTCTGCTGGTGCTATTTGCACTAGCTCTATCGATCGGACCTGTGATAAAAAATACGTGCTGAGGAGCTACCCCCTCATCTTTAGTATGACAGCTGCAAAATCATTTTTGTAATATGCAGTACCATTTTCACACACTCAACACCTGCCTGACATCTACATTAATTCAGATCATGTCAGAGACAGGATGTTCTCTGCCCCACCTGCCCTCCTCAGCTCACCTCCTCATGCTCCTTATCACGAAGAGTGTGTGTGATAGGAAGTGATTTGCAGAAAAAGAGTTTCCAAACCCGCTGGCATCTTGGATCTGCTTATACAAGCTTGTCCTGATTAATTCAAAATTCTTCTTGTTCTAATAATCTTCTCATTTCAAAGCCTCTCTGTAGTTTCTTTCCTACCTTTTGTTGGCATGCAAACGAGCAACCTCAGGTATGGATGTTTAACTTTTTTTTATTCTCCTCTTTTTCAAAATCTTATAGGTTTGGGGAGCTGTAATAATGCTCTGTCTTTTTCTTGCCTTAATCTGTATTCTTCATGACATTAATAATTCATTTTCATATGAAGGGAGAAAAAAAAAAAATTTTAAAATAAAGGAGAAAAAAAAAAAAATTACTCAAAGCCCTGTTAGTCATAGTAGAGAAGTGACAATGCTTCCAGAAGAATGACTTCAGGTCAAGTTCAGACCTGGGAAAAGCATCTGCAACTCTATTGAACTACTTCCAGATTATTCATAACACCAAGGCAGTATGTCAGCTACTCAATAATGCATCCTACCCCACCCTTCAATTAACCTTCTTATTCTTAAACATTTAGCTTGGTAAGTCACGCAAATGAATTTTTTGAGATGGTAATAAACAGTGAGTCACAAGAATCAGCAAATGGATGATCATGTATTTAGTTTCATGATTTATTATTCATTTAAACTGATTTAGATGCATTATTGAAGCATTAATATTAATTTCTTGGGGGACGGTGAAGGGGAAGTATTAGTAGGATAGCTTTTATAAGTGCAGAGATGGTTCTCCAAGAGCTGCATATGACATCATCTAAGGTACATATATTTTCTCCAGTAATCTGATATTTCAGTACTTCATGCCCTTGAGGTGTAGCTAGTGTTCCCATTGCAGAAGTAAATTGTTTCTAAAGAAAAATAGGGAGCAATTCAATACCTAAACCTAAATATCTATTACTATCTCAGATATCTCCAGATGCCCAAAATATCAGTATAAGGACTGTAGACAGCAGGCCTACAGGAGACAGAAATCAGGTAAGCCATCCTACAGTCTCTTGAGTGACACAAGGTACATTTTGATAATACATGTTAATTGCTCCCACAGTCACGTGACTGCATTTAGTTATTTTCCTGATAACAGCTGATTAACAGCTGATGTTCAATAATTCTGTGTGTGTGTGTGCATAGGATGTGTATCTGTGCATAAGAACGGGTGGTTTTCCCTTGCAGAAGGCATGGAGGACATTTCAGCTTAACTAATGGGCTAAGGTCATCTCCATGAAATCTTCTTGGGAGTTTGCTGGAGCATGGTAACCTGCTTTGTAGCTCACCCTTTATAACAACCTATGGAGAGAAAGGAAATCAATATCAGAACTTCGAATTCAGCCTACTAATAGGTTGTTTATCTTAAATCTGGCCAATGCCTCTGCCAAACAAAATAAATAAAATATGACGGCCACACTAATAAAGACTTTACTTACAGAGAATAACCATCCAGTCATTTAGAACTTTCTTCTTATTTTAAGTGACATTATTATGGACATTTTTTATTTCGCAAGCCTGATAGCTGAGAGTAAAAAAAAAGCTTTTGGTTTATAGTGACAGACAGCAGGTGGTACAGATCCAAAATGCCTGTGTGAACTGGCAGATTCCTCCCTTTGTTTACTGTCTCCCAGTTATTTAGAGTGCACGTGGTCTTGGAAAGTGATACACAGATAACATACCTTTGTGCATATTTCTTATGAGTTTGAGAAATTTTCAGCCCTAGAATTTATGAATAAAGATGAGTGACTGTGCAATTTCCTTTTATAAAATACGTGTCTACTGAACAAGTGGGAGAAGTAAGTAGTCACTGTTCCCTATGAATATTGTTGATCAGTTTCATGAATTATGCATGTATCCTTCCTAGGTCCAGTGTCCTCTGGCATTTCTTAAGCAGTAGCTCAATATTTTCTACCACTTTGATAAATCATTCAACAGGAAAAGGGTAAGTCTTGATTCCTCAGCCACTATTCAGAGGCATTGACTCATATAGCTTGTTGAACAGCTTGCTTTTATATTCCATAGCTGAAAGTCTGACATCAACGTCTTCAAAGTCCACGAAGGCCACAGGGATGTCAGAGTTGTAAAGTGTGCTTTCCATATCTTGGATGCTAGGAAATGGCCTGCAACTCAGAAGGAGAAATTCTGCTCCATGAGAGGCACAAGTTTTTCTGATATTTGTTATCGTTTTCTTTATAAAGATATGATATAACAATGGTGTCCCAACTTGCTGGCATTTGTTTTTTTTAAACAGAATTAACAGTCAGATAGTAATCATTGAATACAATACCAATTGTCTAGTGAAAATTAATCTGGCGGTTTCTTCTCTGCTAGAACTCTGTTCTAGATAACTTTTCCATATATTTTGTGAGAAAGATTATGTAGGACTGTTGGCTAAATTATGCAGTTCATAGATTATGGGTTAACTAAATAATATGTTAGACAAAAATAGTATGCTTTCCTTTGAAAATGAATGGTTACAAGCAGTAACTGAACAGACATCTTTTCCACTGCTATGTGGTACAATGTATGTTTAAAAATAGAGATGTTCATTTTTAATTTGTAGATAACCAATTTTTGATAAGATTATTTTGGTTGGATTATCTTCAAGGAAAAATAGAATACATTGGTCATTTCCAGAGCAGCTTTAAGCCTATATGTTTGATAGTTCTCATAGCTAAGTACAATAACAAAATAAGCATTCTAAACCTGTGTTGACTTTTTAAATTAATTCTCTCTGTCCATATTGGAAATCCTCCTGACTTGTGTTTTATCCAGTGCTCTAAGAAGCAAGTTTAGTGTCAGAAAGTTTATCTGTAGAATATTCAAAGCAAATGGCTTTCAAATGCAGATTCATGAGCATTCATGGCAGACCTAACTGGAACACTCACATTGTTTCCATCAAGGAACTAGCCTTGTAACCCATACATCTCTCCAAGCAAATGCTTGTATATCAAACAGTCACAAAGAATTTTTGGCAGATGTGGTAAAAAAATGCTCATAAAAGCTCTCTAACAAACATATCTAATATAAAAGCATTATCTCAATATCATGAAGAATGTAAGACACAATCTGCACTTCAAAATATTTACACAATGTACCAAGAAACAAAAATCAACATCAGAACTAAAATCTTTCTCCTGGGATCAATCTGATTGATGAATAGGGACAGAAGTGAGAACCAGTACACAGGGAGAAAATTATCAAACAAACAAACAAACAAACAAAAATGTTGGCAAACAATGTAGAGGAAGATACTCCACCTATTCTTCACTTGAAAGAAAGGAAATAAGAAATGAGGGGAAAGACTTTCCTTTTCCTCAATGCTAAAAATGATGTATGTAGCAAACTCATATTTCCTGCAAGCCTTCACTCCATTTCTAACAGTTCCCTGCAGTCAAGATACCAGGCAAACTCCCCAGTGCTGGAGCTTCCACTGTGCTTTCAACCAGCAAAGCAGTCCTACAGGTATCATGTACCCCCCATTTTTGAGAAATTATTCTATTCTACTACTGCTACTGTCTTTGTTATGATTTTGTCTTGGTGCTCATTTCCTATTTTTATATCCAGCTGGGGAAAGAGCTTGGCACACACATACCTTCCCAATACGTTACGCAGCTGCTTGTTAGTACACTGCAGGGAGCTGATCATAAAGAATCCCAATTCTATTCTTGGCTCTCAGGGGGATGTATGATGTGCACAGCTAAAGAAACTGAATTATCCAAACTGATGTAGTTATCCTTAAAAAGCAAGATGGAAGTGGAAAGAAATTGCGGTCTGACTTATTAGCCCATTAGCTCTAAATCCTTGCTCTGACTTGGTGCAAACTCTGTTATGTCATTATAAGCTCACTAGTTTCCTTCTAAACTGCCTTCTGTGTTAGATTTATGACCTTACTCTATAATAATAGCAATGAAACAGATAGAGATTTTAACAGCAGTTGGGAGTGGGGTTTGATTTCTCCTTTCCTATTTCTGTGGAGTATTAGAGTATTGGCTGAAAGTCTCTCTTTCCTCTTTGGATTTTTTTTTTGTTTGCTTGTTTATTTGTTTATTTGTTTGTTTTCGTGACACAAGATTTGCCCTTGCACTTGAATGGCATCCTTTGGATAGTTTCAGATCTGTCATGAAATTAAAATTCCACAGGTGTAGTTTGAGAATATATTTTTCTTTGTACCTGAATATTGCCGAAAACTCTCTGCTCAGACATCACTAAGATTCATTTCTCAGGAACTGAGTACATAACAAACAAGGAGGACAAAGTGCATTAATTTCCCTTTCAAAGGAATACAAAACAGAAACAGTCCAATGTTACTCACTGTTACTGTTACTCACACAAGAGGATAGAAGAGCTGTAAGTCCACCTTGCCACTCATGGAACAGCAAGGTATGCCTTCACACCACTTAGCACTTGTATTATCCACAAAAACTGTAAATCATTGCAACATTTTTGAAGCCATTTTTGCCATACGTCTATGAAGAAGGAAGCTAAAATGTGGACATAATTCCACTAAAAAGCACAAGGATATCTGCCCAGAAAAAAGAGGTCAGTGCCAAAGGTATTTGGATGATTTAATGGTTGTATTAACTGATTTGTTTTTAAAACAGAAAAGGATGAGCAGAAGCTCTTGACCCTGGCCTAACTGTTCTCAGTCTATGTAGTTAGACTGGGATTTTAAAAAGAACACCTGGAAGTGAAGGTTAAATTGCACCTGCTTTTGCCACTTGAGACTGGCTCAAGGTAATCATCTGCAGTCAAGGGAGATAGACAGGCACTCATGGACACTGAATCTTCATATTGCATCGATGATGCTCATGCTACCAAGGCATTACTTTTTTTGTTTGCTTGCTTTTGGTTTAAATGATTTTATCAATTGCATGATGTCATTTCATGAATGAAGAAGTGCCTTTGCTCTACATGGAAGGATATTAGCCAGCATTTTGTGTTCCACTTCAGCTCATGTATTTAAGTTTGAGGGAAGATCATTCATTCTTTAATATCATCAGCCATTTGAAATCTCCTATACTTGCTGTTCAGAGCAAGAGCAGTTTGACTGATAGCCCATTAGATCAAAAATGCAAATCTATTTTACAGTTAAAAAAATTCTACTGTTGAAAATAATTTTTATTTCTTATTTTGAAAAATTTATTTGAACAATAAATGCCAAACAAAAATTTTTAAAACAAAAATAAATACCGTGTACTCTTAGAGAAAATGTAACCCTACTCGATCCCTTTACTGAAGCTCAAATTCCAGAGAAATTTATGTTTAACAAAGAAAATTGGAAATGACACAGGACATTAATGCAAATGTGTTTGTAAAGCCACAAGAAAAAAGAAATGCTGAATGGTGCTACCCTGGATGTCAATGCAACTGACTCCGTGAACCATGTCCTCAATTTCTCTCTCTTGTGATAATGGACACACAGCAGCAGTGAAGAAGGCATCGTTCAATTCAGATATGAGAGCAAGGTTCTAGCTGTCGCTTTTTGGCCTTTTTGTTCATGTGTAATTCTACAGTGAACATCAATCAAGTTATTTTTTTTTTTAGGAAACACTTTTTATGCAAAACTCCTCACAAAGTGGCAGAGAATGAAAGAGAGGAAACAGGAGTATTGACGATGAATTAAACAGTCAGAAGAGTGTTGAGCAGTGTGAGAAAGCATTGAAATACTTAGCTGAAGACAGAGGTCTTTAATTTTAATGCAGCTGCTAGGAAACAAGTAGCACAGAGAACAGGAGGTACTGAATGTTCAGGTGTACTTCAGGTGTACTGCAAGGCTGGGGAAGGAGCCCTGCATTAGTGTTCATGTGTAAAGGACACAGAAGATATATTCAGAGAAGCAATTTTGAGTTCTGCTGGTGACATAGGCACAAATGCCTGGAACAAGTGAAAGAGCAGAGCTATGTCCCAAAGGAATCAGAGAAAAAAGTACTTGTAAAGTGTCCTCCTCTATCCATTCTCCTTCTTCATTTTTTTATCAGACTGCTCAGCCACAGTGAACATAGTTGATGTCCAAATGTGGTAAGATGGCACTGTGCTACTGCTACTAAATGGCTATCCCTTTATTCCCACATTTTGTCACAGGATTAACCCTTCTGTCCTTCTTTGCTCTCCCTCTCCTTCTTCCCAGCAAACACTTTGTAGAAAACTTGTGGCGAAGCTGGAAGCTGGAGCAATAGGCAAATGGCCTGGCATAGCTTTAAAGCAACCAACTTGTTACATGTGTCCAGTGGCTTTTTGAGCAGCTTGTTCCTTGCCTAAATGAGGATGACCTGGGAAAGACGGTAGTATAAATTAGGTGCTATGGGACATGGGCAGAAAGTGCCCTAACACAGCTTCCTCACAGGGAAAATAAATGTCCAAGGTCTCTGGGAAATACACAGACAGATTCAGATCTGGATCATGATCAGAAGCATAAATAAATAAATAAAAAGCATCTAATTCACAAAAACCTTATCTTTCTGATTGCATAGCAGCTTGGTCAGATTTCTTGGGGCTGTCACTCAGGATTCCTGCAGGAAATGACCCCAACATTGTCTGTACAACAACAAAATAAACAAACAAAGAAAAATCAATCTACATCCCTGACACATTTCTGCAAGTAAACTCATGTTTTAGAGCATTTGAAGATGTCAAACCCCACTAAAAGAGAAAACAGCTCCCAAACAAATAAAGTTTATATTTTTAACAAAGTGAATGAATTGCTAAGAAAAGCAATGGGCCTGTTAAGTTCTGAAATTCTTAAATCTAGATTCAATCAGAAACTTATTTTCTTCCCCACACTGAAATAAAAAAAAAAAAAAAAAAAAAAAAGCTTCCTGAGTTACATATAATATTCACTTGAAAGGAGCAGCTTTTTTTTTTAATTTACCTGTGTTTTTCTCATTCTCTCTCTTTCTCTCTTTTGCTTTCCAGTGGGTACTGACTGGATCTCAGAATCTTTACTGTCAAAATGGTTGTCAAAATTTATACACCTCTATAAAATATTTTGGCTCACTGAAATCTTGTTGAAATTTTCATGCTTTTCAGTTTTAAGAACAGGGCACCGCAGCTCTTGTTTCTCATAAAAGAAACTTACACACCTCATTAGAAAATTTGTCAAAAAATTGCTGATGACAGCTGGCAGTGCTGCAAAGTGCCACGTCACTCATATGGCACACATCCGCAGCACATTCTTGCTTAAAGCTAAAATGAAGTCCCACATCTATCATTATTTCCCGGCAGGACTACAGGCAGTTAGTCAGACATACAACAGACACAGAGCTGATGTTTGACACACAGTTGGGTGCAGGCAAGTGTTAGCCTTGGGATCCCTTCCTTCCGTGCTATTGCTTATAGACAGCGCAGCCTTCAGTAGCACATCTTAAAATCCTTTTTTCTGCCATAACCCACACAGGCACATGAACATGCCCTACTGCCTGGGTCCTGAATCTGTAAGCACCATTATTGTTTATATGTTATATATTATATTATAATATATATTATATATTATTATCACTATTATCAATAGTTCAGTTCAATAAATAAAAAAAAATAGCTTTCTCTGCATGAGAAGGCATCCTAATCCTGAGGAAATGTTATTATGTATGTTATGCAATAGTGTACACAGTTCAAGCTTAGTTTGGAGGAGCACCTGAACAATGAGGTTACTTGGCAGGGAAGTTCATGACAGAGACAAACATCCTCGTACAGAACTACCTATGGCACTTGGCAATGCCATTCTCACCTGACAATGACAATGCCACTTCCACATGACAGTGACGATGGCAATGCCAATCCGAACAGAACCGCTTCTCCTCTGAGCTTCTCCTCTGAGCACGTCCTCATTCACTGCAGAAAAACTGCCAGCTGAGTCACCTCAGACCACCTCCATTGGCTGCCCAAGGGAAACCCAGACCTGCCGTTAAAGGGATGACTGAGAATTTACACAGCCCTTTTTCTGGCTGAGGTATCTGAGCATAACCTTAAGCCAACCGAACCAGAGGTGTCACTGCGTATTAAGAATTGTAAACTTTGCTAGGCTACAAAGATGAGGAAACCAGACATTCTTCCACTGAGGAGAAAAAAATGTCAGAAAATCTTGCTCCCGCTCATTGATTGATTGACAGGAATATTTGTTATGGATGCAAACTTTAAAACCACATCCAAGTTTCTTTTTCATGTTACATCTTTTTAGCACAGTATGGCTTCAGTCAAACCCTTATCTCCAGTAAAGTGGGGTTACTTAATTACACTCTGAACTGTGTAATTCAGCAGAACCCTTTTCATCCATGCAGCTCCACCATGACTGGAACGACCATGAGCAGGCAAGAATAGGCTTCTCTCAGCATAGCTACATGTGCATCTGGGGTTTTGCCAGGTTAGCTAAGGGTGTTTTAGTGTGGGGGGCTTTTTCTGCTCTGCTATCTGAGCAAGGCGACTTTGTAGTGCACCCTTCTGTGGTGACCATCACACATGCTGATGGAGGGGATAGCAGTGGAAAGGCTGCGATGATGAAGATACCTTCTTCCTGATATCCAACGCTGCCCACAGGCTCCCACTTCTAGCTAGTGCTGCAAGGACCTCAGCTGCACAGGCAGCAGCTGCTGAACTGTGGCTTGCAGAACAACATGCAAAGATACCACCTACCCAGTTCTGTTTTCCTAGATGGTAAATTACGGTGATTCAATAGCTACAATATAAAATGTCTGTGTTGCTTTTTTGGGGAGATGGAGGGAGAGTCAGACTCCTTAAGGAAGGAATAAGACCTTTGATATTCATAATAATTCACTGGGATGTAGATACCTATTTGATTTGGGCAATTTTGAACTTTTTAACCTGTGTGCCCAAACGTGCTCTCAGTAGAACAAATTAATTTCAACAGAGCTTGAATCTGGCCTGTGTGGGTTTTTTTTGTTCATTACCTGCCTAAATACCAAAGGTCCTTGATATATGGTTGAAATAAGTGTAACAGCAAGAGCCTTTGGACAGGAGAGGCTGTGAAGCCCTGAGACAGCGTGGAAGCTGGCTGACCTCTCACTCCTTTTGAGCTGGTCCTTGGATGTATGGCAGCTGCAGCGCTGTTATTCAGGCTGCTCTCTGCTTCTGTGCTGAAGATTTTTCCCATGATGTGTCAGTTCCACAAACTGAGACATTCAGCAAAACGAGGACAAGTGTCACCAGTACTTAACATTAGCAATGCAAGGAATGCCATAAAATTCGATATTCCAACATGCAGCAACACAACTAGATAGCTCTTCTATAACTGCCTTTTATTCGTCATACCGATTAGCTGAAATAGCTTCTCCACATCACTAATAAACATTTAGCTGAAAATACTGTGGGAGGTCCAAAGCCTCAATTTAGAATAAAATCTTATATATGGTGATAGACAGAACAAGGACAAGTCATTGCATACCCATCCACATCTTAATCAAGGTCTGGATTAAACAGGAGGCTTAATCTTATTACTCTAGTCATCTATTTGCAAATTCAGGAGGAAAGAGAAGGCGACAGAGAGTTTTTTTTCTCTTGTTCTTCAATACTAGAATCCTGCCAGCAAAGCTGAGGCTCTCGCACAGGTCATTTTTGCCATGCATGTTTTCCAAACAAGTGGGAGCTAGAAGGAGCTGGGTCAGATGGGATGCTGTGGTCCTTCAGGGGATATGTTTCTGCAAATATTTTTCAAAATCTTGACTCTCAAATACTCAGCAGTGTTTTCAGATTTATCTACTCTTCTTTTTCTTTCCTTATTTTTTTAACGACATTTATTGCCACCTTCCTCTGGAGATTTCTTAAGAGGGAGGCAGAAGTATTTTACTCTTCAAAAGAAATAGGTTGGAAAATTCAATAGTGCTTCGTGTCTCTTGCCAAGCACAGTAATTACACAAGCTACAGCAAATATTTAAAGAAAAGAAACTTTTTTTTCCTATCATTTCTGGATTTGTTGATAATAATAAAAGGGTAAGAAGATATGAAAAAGCTTGAAATAAAAAATATGGATGGGGAAATAGAAAAATGAATTAGCACACTATTATCTTCCCATAGGATGTCTCTTTTATTTAAAGAGATATTCTTCTTTTTGGAGGGGAAAGATTATACTTTTAAATAAAAACAGTTTAAATAAATAGATACAAATTTCCTAAAAAAATAAATAAAATAAAAATTATGTTGGAGTTGAGGGAATGTCCCGATTGTTCCAGTCAGTGTTAGTTCCTGAGAAAAAGGATTATCTTTACTATATTAACCATTGCAAGCAAGAGGAATGTAATTTAAATTGATTTTGAATTACTTCAGTTTAAAAATGTCTCCCAGACGCTAGCTCAAAGTTATCTGGAATTTTGGGAATTGAGAATGCAAACTGATAGTACTGAGGATGGATTTGCATGAGTTTTTACTTTTTGATAGGTTATTATCTATTTGCCCTCAAAGAATACTCCTTTGCTGGAAAGCACTATAATGTATTTATCCTTAGCTTAAGGCATTCAGTTAGAAAGTAGCTTAAGCCCAGCGCATCCCCTGACCTCCACCCCCACGTTTACATTTCCAGATCGCTTCTCCTAACTGGGTTGCCAGTAACTGAATTATCTGTAGCCAGTCCAGTTCAGGCTGATGTTAAATGAGACCTGCTGGTCTGGCAAGAGGGTTGCTGTGAGGACAGATGGGCCATACAGAGGTGGAGAGGGCAGTCCTGGTAGGGCATCCCACCTGCGCTGGGGTGTTTGTACCCCTGAGCCTCTACTAGGTGCCAGCTCTTGTCCAGGCTCTGAAACCGGCATCTCCTCAATGATCCCAAAGCCCTGAAGGTGCTCAAGAATTCTGCACTTCAGAAATATCCTCACATTAGGAAATAGAACTCCTTCATCACTGCTTCATTGACCTCGCTTAATGTCCTGCTTAATTGGCATAGATGTTAGAACATTTTTCCTAATGCTTCCCTCTAATATCTCTCTTTTTGCATGATTTGGACCATTGCTCCTGGTTTAACCATCTTAAATATTTCCCTCCACTCTTTCATATTGTTTCCTCTGAACATACTTTCTTGTCAGCAGTTATCATAGCCCTTTGCTCTTATCTGTGAGCAATATTACGTTTCTAGGGCAAAGGGGTAAACAGAGATTCTCTGCCTCAGTGCAATTTATCTCTTCATGAGAATGGCCTTATTTAATCTTTGGCAATATGCATCTTGTTTTATCTTTATATGAAATATCTGAAGTGGAAAACACAAAAGACAACTGTTTTTTTTTGTTTCTTTTTTAATGTTAGAAATATGTCTATTAAAAAAAAAAAGAGAGAAAAGGGAAATCCAAATCTGTAGCTGCTCAGTCTTAAATTTGCATTATGAAAAATGTGACAGTTAATAATAACAGACACATAATTGTGTTCTACTGCAAAAACAATACACGTCAACTGAGCATCCTTACAGGCTGGAAGCTGTAAATCTACAGCGACCAGTGTGGTCATTCACTCAAATGAAAATATAAAAAATAAAAGAGATTTGCAATCCAGGAATCTCACAAATACCAGATTATTTCTCTTTACAAGACTGTAAATCTGTATCAGAGATCAGAATCTCTCTCTCAGGAAATACAGCTGGTTCTAATAGCCACAGTCTCCCCTTCTGTCATATAACAGAGATAACGGAGGGTAGTGCAGTTTCCATGGCTGGCAAACACGTGAGCAATTTTCACCTATAATGCTAGGCAATTTCAATGGTCGCGTTTTTCCATATGTGCCCAAGATTCAGAAGTCTCTTAGATCACACATACAAAGCAACTGGTCTAGCAGAAGGGCTATCATTCACTTCATTGAGATTTCAACCTTCAGTTAAGCCTCTTTTTTTTTCTTTTTTTTTGCCATTTCTTCGAGGTAATTATTAGTGGAAAAGAAAAAAAATACATCCAAAAAAGAATCCTTTTTTGGCTTCCTGCATCCTGCAAGGTGCAGAACTCAGAATGCCATCCTCTGCTCCTGGACGCTGCTTGCCTTACCCAACGGAAATATTGTTTTAAGTTTCAACAGAAAAAAAAAACTCACACAAGATTGTAATCAGCAGTTATGGATCACCTAGTTGATGCTTTTCCTTTCTTTTTCTTTTTCTCTTTTTCTTTTCTAAAATCTTCGAAACAGGATAGCAAATGAAAAGCAAAATATTCTTTTTGTCTCCTAAAAAGCCAGGTGTGTCCTGATCCTTAATTATATCTTCCTTCAAAAAAGACCAGCGTAGCGGGAGGCAGTATCTACTTTTTTCAAGTATGAAGCTGCATTTCCATGGGGTATGCTGGTAAGGATGCCTCAGAGGTGCTCTTGTCAGAGCCTCAAGTGGAATAGAGAGGGTCAGCATGGACACAGCTGCATGTCTCCTGGGTGCTGTCCAAGGCGAGACTCTGGAGCATTGATCACTAATTGATCACAGGCTACATCATCCTTCTCCCCTTCCTCATCGTTGACTGGAAATCATTCAGAGGAGGCTTATTAAAGCCAAAGGAAATGCACGTTAACTCTGGGAAAGGTAACATAGAGCAGTTGCTCAAAACCTGCCATTTAAAATGTTTCTTACTCTGCTTTTAATGTTCCTGGATTTCTGACAGGGATGTTGTTATAAGGTCTTTGTATCTGCCACCAATTGAAACTGGCTACAATGCTCATTAGGGCCTAAATGAGGAGGAAGGGAATGATCATCAGGACATCTATAATTGATGGAGCTGCATTAAGACTTACAAAATAATTCTAATTATAAAACAACTCAGGTCTTCTATCAATCATCCTTCTCTCATTCACCTTTTCTTTTCTGATCCCCAAACACACTAATCACATAGTCAGAACCAGCTCCCTTGCCATTGCTGTTGCACGCTCAGATTCCGGTTATGGAGCATGCACATTATGAGGAGATAAACCACAACACTAAATGCAGCACAGCTTCGGCTAAGCAAATGAGTTATACAAGGATGTTGAGACACACTGACTTTTGAATTCTTTGTGCGTGTGGTTCTATAACACTGTCCATTACTGAACACTAAAATTGCATAAAAAATATCTAATTAAAAATCTGTTACTGGTAGAAATGTTTTTTTTCAGACATCTTTTGAGGTAGGAGCTTTGTGTATATTGATGTGTATATTGATGAGGAATATAGCAATACTGTAAGGAATCCTACAATTCCCCATGCTCTTTTGATCCAAAATGCAAAAAAAAAAAAAAGTCATGCAAGCTTCTGTAGTCAATGGTACAAGGAGGTAGTGTGGCCACACTATGTTCAGTGGCCTCTTCTATTCACAGCTGAAATGAGTGCTGGAGAACCTCTCAGCAAAAATTGAGAGTACCACATTGTCTTGGGCCCCTGAAGCTGATGCTTTAGCCCCTCTAGTATCACATCTCCTTCACTGAATGACCATCACTTCACTTTTTTTCCAATAGATGAAAAGAGAAATTGCAACCTTTCCAGTGCTTGGGAAATTTTTGTTGAGTATGCATAGATTTTATTACTGTGATTGGGCTGTTATGGAAAAATCCACTGTGAGATAGCCTTTAATGTTGTCCTTCCTTACATGTGCAATGCTGTATCAGTATTATTATGGCAAGCCATAATACCAAGAGTGTGGAAATGTGATATGAGTCATCAGTGCCCCCAGCCCATTTTCCAGACATCTTTCTCACACTCCTTCTGTCTTTATTTCTCCTATTTTCTTTTCAGGATCTACAGGAAGGAGAAGTATGACATGTTCTACTTAGAAGAGCTCACAGAAATCATATAAAGAATTGAAAATGAGGGATCATTTCCTTACAGTGCAAGTGATAGCACTAGTCTGTCGCACAGAAATGGAGGAGATGAGGTAATATGAGGGCCACATTCAGGCCTGAGCAGCAGCTGAGCAGAGGATCTCTCGAAGGGCGTTTGCCAGGGATGGTTCACTTTACTTTCAGTCTTGATAACAAGTCAAAAATCAAAACTATTCCTTATGGTACTGGTACTGGCTGGTAACCTATGTGCTATGCCCAAACCTGCTTCTGTCTCCTTCTACAGAAAGTGAATTTTACATTTAAGCCAACCATCACCTTGCTGCAGCACTGCCGAGGATGCAACTGGCCCACATCCAACTTTAGATGGTGTAGTAGAGTATGTAGCCAGATGCCTGTTTGTTTATTAGGCATCAGCTCTTTTGTTCTTTCTGAATTGGCCCAACTGCCTTTTGGTATGCAATGATATCTTCATGGATTTCCTTTTCCTGTCCCCGTGAACTTGAGTCTCTACTGGTTTCATCAGAGCTCACTCTTCATCATGGAGAGAAGACATTGATTTGTTTCTGTTTCAAGGAGAGGAACAACCCCATAAGTAGGAATGATAAGAAATGGGGGATGAGCCAGACTGGAAGCTGCTGCTGCATCTACGCCAGGTCTAGAGGCCGTGATGCAGAATTTCAGTATAAACATCATTTATTCTTATCGACCTACAAGAAAAGTGGAACTTGTACCCAGCAGCACAAGGCTGGAGCTAGGTCTTGGTTTTCGAGACAACTATGAAATAGCACTATACAAAACTCCAACTCATTTCTAATGAGCAATCAGCTGGGCTGGAGAGTCTGTAAGAACAAGTCATTTTGGAAGAATTTCACTAACTTCGTATTTCCTCTGACTAGAAATACACCTTAGAAGAGCAGCTCTGCAGAGAGGGACCTGGGCATCATTGTGGACGACAAGTTGACCATGAGGCAGCAGTGTGCCGTCGTGGCCAAGAAGGCCAATGGGATCTTGGGGTGCATTAAGAAGAGCGTTTCCAGCAGGTTGAGGGAGGTGATCCTGCCCCTCTACTCAGCCCTGGTGAGGCCGCATCTGGAGTATTGTGTCCAGTTCTGGGCTCCACAGTACAAGAGGGATGTGGAGCTGCTGGAGAGAGTCCAGCGCAGGGCCACAAGGATGATCAGGGGCCTGGAACATCTGCCCTACGAGGAGAGGCTGAGGGAGCTGGGCCTGTTCAGCCTGGAGAAGAGAAGGCGGAGACGCGACCTGATCAGTGTCTAAGATTTTCTCTGATCAAACTAGCTTTCCATCTGAACCGAAAAAGGAAAAGGTCATATGAATAAGAATTGTAGCAGCATTTAGCCCTTTCATAAAGTCAAAAACAAACAAACAAACAAACAAAAAAAAACTGTTTATCTTCATGTTTTGTGCAAGAATTTCTTCTTTCTGAAGGCAACTTAATAACTTAAATAGAATTCAGGTTATACATCTTCAGGTGCAGTAATCATTGTGGTTACTGAGCAACAACAGTAGAATTTGCAAATCAGCCCATACATTACACAGTGGTAAACTGGGAAGTGGGAGAAAAATGACACCTGGCTGTTTATGTATAAATATACACACACAAACATACACACATACATAGTATATACATATATATATATATATATATAATGTATGTAAATCTTTCACTAACACTGTTCTCCTGTTTTATTTGAACATTTTTCTTCGAACATCTTCCTTATGTTAAGGCACTGCTTTTGAATTTGGAGGCTGACCTCAGATTAAATGACTGAGCAGGATGATGGGGAACCTCTGGGTAAATGTAACAGCTTCTTTATTACTTTATATATTGTAATTCGATTTTGTGTATACCCTTGAGTGATTTTCTATTTGCCTAACCAGTTCATGATTTTGGCTTATGGTTAGTCAATTTAGTTAATTATGTTTTCTACTTCCAGGAAGATAAATTGTATTTCCTTGTCAAGGAAAAGAGAAATATTTGAGCAGTAGACTGGGACCTGTTATTTTTCAAAATACTGTACTCCTATCTGTTTCAGGCTACCTGAAAATCATATCTTGTTTATCATAGCATAATATCATTACAGGCAACAGGCAGGTTATATCTGTACATGCACAGTTCTTTTTATTTCCTTGACATAGAAGGATTCCACTTCCACTGCTCAGATCACAGCCAGCTCCTTTCTCTAGATATTTGTTTTGTGCTAGCACAATTATGCCACTGCTTTTGAAAATTCTATTCTGAATTAAAGGGGACATGAAGGGTAAGTATGAGTGGTTTAGATTCCCTAATCTAAATAAATATAGGGCAGAGGTAACATTTTTTTCTGCAGTTGAGAAACCTGAATATAATAAACCTCAATTCCCTCTGCTTTTCTGTGTGCTTTGACCGCCTCCTGAAGGATGCATCATTTCAAGAGCCACACAGTACCGCTTCATCACTTAAGATTTTTTTTTTCTCACATTGTTTTATTGTGAGAATCAGACTAGCATAATAGTGAGTTTTAATGAGTTTCCCTTATTTTACATAAATGTGCCTGTGGACAAAGTTTTTGTATCTATATTCTTTGTGAAATCAGAAATAAGTGTGGGAACTGCTTAGCCATCTGTTAAAATTTGTTTAAAGGAAGACAGATAGATTGCAATAGAATCATAGAGGACAGGAAAAAGTAACAAAGACATCTAATAGTTCACTTATACACACTGAACTTCACCTGGTGTTAAAATATTTTAAAAATGCATTTTTTTGGAGAGTTACTTAGTTGTCAGAGGTCGTCTTTTTCTTCTGTGATTTTATGGGGCCTTGCACAGTGCATTCCTCAGTATTTTAAGAAAGCCAGTGCTGGCTACAGGACAGTGTTGTCCATCTCCATTGGGAGATTTTCCAGCAAGTCAATTGCAGCCACATAAAAAGAAGCAACAAGAGAATACCAAAAATCAAGTCAGACCTTTCCTCATCCTTCCTGTTTACCATAGTTTTCCTTCAACAGATTTGCATCAATTAGAGGCTGAAAGATATTGCTTTTTATTCCCTATGGCATCAATTATAATTGTAGGTTACTTTTAGAGCTTTCCAGGGGCTATTTCTGAGCTCTCCATGATCTCTCCTAGTAAGATACGGATGACAATGCAATGGATGACATATAAAACTTCCATTGCTCACAAGTTAAGCTTTAAAGTAAGAAGCTCTAAACCTTCTCCCATACTGTCTAGCACATATGGGAAGAAAACATAAAGTAGCTGCATAGCTGCTTCATTATCAGGTTTCAAATTCTCCCTTAAATTTACCTTTGCTATGGGGCCTGCAAAATAGGCCAAGTAGTACAAGAGTTAGTCCTCTGGGAAAATACAGTGTTATGGCTAAGCATGCTAGTCTTGTTGTCACTTCTTTCTCTTGTCTTATCCTGGCTTGCAAGTTTTCTTTCAAAAGGAGGATTTTGCATTTTTTTGTGTTTGAACAGAACTTGGAAAATTAGGATCTGAGTCTGCAACTATGATTGAATGGGATTCATCTAACAATGTATATGTACCTACAGTGCATTTAAGGCATTAACTTAGACATTCTTTACCCTTAGCAGAGAGAAATAGACTCTCTGGGGGCTTATGAACTAAGAATGTATGTTTTATAGTCACTTCATCTTGCAAGTAATTATGAAATCAAGTAGCTCAGGTGCTCACATGAGATGAACTATGACTTCTAGGGTTAATCAGTGCAGTTCCCTCTAGCATAGTCTGACCCTTCCTCTTGACCCTAACTTTCTCACTCTGGGTTCGTACATGTTTTATAACTCTTTAATATGTATCAGATTCAATCAAGTGACCAATTCTAGCCTCTAAAAATTATGCATCTAAGTCTGGACTTTTCATCTAATGGTCTGAGACCCTCAGGGTTTTGGGGCATGAGAGAAATTGCAAAAGTTCAGACAATTATCTCTCTGGAGGAGCCATTACTGCCATTTAGTAATAAGTAAAATAATCCATCCCTCTTAACTTCAGATGCTAAACTAGTTTAGGATTATGGATTATCTACTGTCTTTCAATCAAAAAGTTGCATATCAGGAGACAGGAAATCTCAAAGTATAGCTGAGTACACTGTATGGGCTGAACAGACCTCTAAAGGTGCCTAATGGGTCCCCCGACAAAGGAGTGAACTCCTTTACTCTCCTTTAGGCAGAATTCAGGCAATTTTGCTTGGTGTCTGAACTGAAGCAGGACTAATCTGGTCAAGGATGCAATCACCATAAACAACTTAAATCTATTTAACCTTTATTTCAACAAATTCAGACCTGACATAAAGAATTATATCTAGGCACAATTATTCCCCCTTGCAGATTACACATTTCTCAGGATACTTACCCTTCTTTATTTCTCCCCCGTTATATTAATTTCTAATAATAATAATGAATTTTTCCTATTAAAATCTACTTCGGTAATAACAGTCATACCAGATGTCGCTTTATTTACTCCCTGTTTATCATGGCTTTTAATTGTGAGTCAGCACCTTCTACAGTTTGCAGGTAAATATTTCTTTAGCATGATTGTTAAACCTGAATCACTTCAGAATTGCTCTGCACTGAAATTAAGATCAGTTCAACATATGATCCTATCCTATCCTATTCCTAAAAAAAAAGATACTTCTCAAAGTTTGATTACATTTTTAAAGTAATTTCTAAGTTTATCATCTCCTTACTACTGAGCGTAGAAGAAAGACTGCTATCTTTTACGAAAAAAAAAGTGAGCTCTCAGGATCTTTAAGGTTTAACCCTTTAAGGTTTATCCCTTCCTGGAATGTTGTCCTGACAGATTCCCTTCAAGCCAAACTTACTCTGAATTATTAATTGCAATTTCTAGAGAGAAAGTATGGAATGTTCCCAAAACATAGACAACTTAATCCTTGCCTTTGCTGCTTGATCCTCACTGGGCAGGGATCCTCAAGAGCAGGGACCGTTATGAAGGGAGCCAATTATAGCAAATAGTCTTATTTTAAATGCAAATCTCCTACCATCCTGAAGGAAGTAGCAGCATCTACTATGCTGAGATCCAAGAGTCCTTAGTTTGTATCCTGGCTGGACAGTAAGCTTTTAATCAATTTGTTTCATCAGCAAATGTTATTTTTGCCCCAGCTACAGTCTTTTTCTAAAAGTATATTTGTCAGAGGAAGGACAGCACAGCACTCGTGTCAGACCACTGAACGCACTGGGCTTCCTGCTTGCTGATGTAAAACAAATTAAAAATATGTGAGAGCGGTCTATAATTGTCTGCATTTCAATATATGTGATTCAGAAATATTGTAACATATTTACAGACAATTGCTAGGACTTAAGGAGTTTTTCATGCAATCAAATATTCCAGTGATGTTTTCATCTTCTGGAAGAGAATGAATCTGGTGTTTTGTTTCTCATTAACAGTAGACAGATTACATTTATTTTAGGACTTGGATTTCTGCCATTCCATTACCCTGTGTTTCTCTCTGGGTCTGGCTGCAGAAATGTGTGCAAAATCCAAATACCTGCTGTTACATTTATAGATACTAACAAAATTTGGATCATACAAAGTGATAAATACCAGGTGAAAATTAAACCAAAGCACATGTTCCTAGGGATTCTTTCTTCATTATTTATGAAAAGAAATATCACACTAGCTAGATTAACTAGGTGAAGCACATTCTTTGGGTTGAATTTCAATTGTACTTTGGGAGAAATTAAAAAAAAAAAAGTTTGCTGGTATGTGGATATCAAACCAACTCAGAGTTGCAACGAGCACAAAGTAAAGCAGCCTAGCTGTGAGAAGCTTCCAGATCCTGGATCTGCTCTGCAAAGGTGCAGCTATAGATGAATAGTGTATGACTAGCTGAAAGCTAGTAGTCTTCCTTCCCTTTTGCTAAATCATTTTAGAAAGCTGTAAATGAAATTTGTGTTGCCAGATACTGGCATGTTGCACTCCTGGGAACTCCGCATATTCCCATTCCATAAAGATTACAGTGAGAAAGTCCTATTTGCCCAGTGCTATCGAGCAATGTCTTACTGATCCTGATCATGGTAATATCTCTTGTTAGGACAGCAGGACAGAAAATCTGCAACAATGTCTGTACACAGAGTAATTCCACACCTTTTTGTATGTACACATAGCCTCTGGGGATAAAAGGTAAATCACAGTGGGATCATACCCTAACTAGTTCCATGACAACCCAAGAGGTATGTGAAGTCAGGTCATTTCACTCAAATTTCATTTTGCAAAATCTGACAGAGATTTTTCTGAAGGAGACAAAATAGTCAGGATATCCAAAATATCAGTGTATTTGGTTTTTCACTTTGAAATTATTGCTTTTCACTTTCCTATATTTTAATTATTTCGATGATGTATTGCATATGAGGTAACTTTTCAAAGTCAGAATCAAAACAAACAAACAAACAAAAACTTCAGTTTTGTTGACATGAAACATTTCAGAACAGGACAAAAAATATTTATTCCTGGAAAAATTTCAAAAGTATTTCAGTATGGAAGAAAGGCAAATATCCAAACCCTAAAATCCTTTGCAAAACCCAGCAGCCAATGTCTACAACTGCTGTGCTGCTGCTCACGATTACATTCCCCTGGCCAGCATGAGCTTGGCATCTAGACCTATCACCTGGGCCTGAGCATTAGCATTGGCAATGCCATTTATTTCTTTGGTGAGTGAAAGTAGCCATTTGCCTCTTTCTATTTCAGCTTTCTTATTTATAAAAAGGCAATAAATGATACTGACCTTCTTAAACGATTTGAGATGTGTAGATGAGAAGGGCATGGCATTCATCTCCTTTCTGTCTCTCCAACAATTTTGTAACACAAATGGAATGCAGTAAAAGGGTCTCAGACAGGAGCAAGCTTTGCCCAGAGAAAATGTGGCCTCTGGTATCCGAAACTAGTGGAACTAGTGGGATAAAAATAATCAAAACACCTTAAAACAAGAAAAGGAAGGTGATCTCAAGCAGAAAATATTTCAAGATGTCCTCAAATATTTTAAAAGGCCATAGAATCTTGTGGTAGGGTTTTCAAAGACCTAGACAACTTAATAAATAATAAGTTGTCTATAATGGGAAAAACAAAATAAAAATGGGCAATTATCTAAAACATCTTTTTCCACGTAAGGTGCTATAGCCTGGGACCATTTCTCTGGAGTTCTGGGAACAAAAGTTCCCAGGCCTTCTTCTTTTCCCGTGATACAAATTCCTGAGCTAAACACCTGCTGGTCTTTTCAGCAGTTCATTTTATGCAAGCCATGCTGAGAACCTGGGTAGGAAAGATCCCGTAAGGATCATCAGGATGTCCTATATGCTACAGTTTTATCTCTACCAAGTTAAGAACATCACTGAGTGTCTGCTTAATCCTGCCTCCCTGAGGAATATTAATAATTGTAATAGTAACAGTGGTTTGGGCTCAGAGAGAGACAAATTAAATATCACCTAAAGAAAGAAGGCAACATTTGATTCCCTGTTATCATTAGCCACTGCACCATTCATTGGCTCTCCATGGGATGTGACCACAGCTGTGGCCCAATATTGCACGTTCTCCTTTCATTCATTATTTCAGGCTGAACTCTGTCTGCCCCAACCTTGAACTTTAAGGTCATGACAGAATCTTGGTGCCCCATTTCAGCTCTAGAGCACCTGAAGTTTTATCTTTTCCTTTGTGATTCCTGAGTTTACAGTGTTATTTTTACTCCATAGCAGAAAAATGGAGTCATCTACAGCAAATATACTCCATATCCATACAAATATTTCTATATATGCAAGAAACAGCATCTTCAGTGGAAAAAGTAACTAGACTAGAACTCTAGGCAGGGCAAAAAGCTGAAGAGGGCTTATATGCTGTTTCATGTGATACAAGAACTAGGAGGATCCCCATCAATTATTAGGTATCAGAATAAAACAACAAAGAAGCTATTTTTTTTTTTTCCCCAAACACAGCAAATAAGTCTGAAATTCATTGCCATAGGATGCTATGAAGATTAAAAATGCAAATAGACTTTAAAAGTATTAGAGATGTTCCTGAAGAAAGGGTCCATCAGAGATTGTTAAACAGGAGCAACCAGAAGCAGCTTCAGGCTCAGGAAATCAGTGTATCTCCAAACATTTCATTATCTATTTTTAAAGTCATTTCCTAATAAGACATTATTGTCTGTCCTACATGAGGCTATTTGCACTTTTTGTTTAACCCAGTACCTAAATTGTCACTCGTGTTTAAAGTTCACAGCAGTCTGTCTTTTTATTATTTTTTAAGGAAAGAGAATTTCCTATAGCAGCAAGCAGCAGTAAGGCAGAAAATAAGATTTAAAAAGACACAGGAGTTTCTCCTGATAGACAGTGGCACAGTGTGCTATGTCTGTGCAGTACCTATGAATAGCTTCTTTATTTTTATAGTCACAGTAAGGTACAGTAAGTGTCACCTCTGAAATTTAATGAACCTGCATTCCAGGAAATGAAAGGAAAAAAGGTGGGCCGTAAAAGTGTAGCTTTAAGATGTCTCAGGCAATTAATCTTTCCCAATAGAGAAACTGATTTCTTAGTTTTTAGGTTCAATAAAGTTATATCCACAATGTTTTACTATATAACATGTTGTCTTAAATACTGATAAGTCAGCACATTAGTGTAGGAGTGGTTATTTTATCTTTGGGGGAAAAAAACCCTGTATTTCTGAGATGCTTGAGGGAGAACAACTGTTTCCTCTGTGGATTATAGGAATCTGAAGGAACAAGGATGAGTTCTTGTAGTATTTTATCTTTATGGATGTGGAAGATGATGTATCACTTTTGTATTTACTGTTTTGTTTTATGAAGAAAATGATATTCTCCATCTGGTGTGCCCGACTTGAGAGAAACTATGGTCAAGTTGGGTCACACTCACTAAATAACCAACAGATAACTGCCAGGACACAAATCACAATCCTTTCCCTAATTTTAAAGAATACGTATATATATACATACACACACACATATATATATAAATATTCAAACCTATGGAAGTTTGCCAAGAGCAGAGCAGTTTCTTTTCTCTGCTTGTTCCTTTAGGAAGAGGTGTCTTAGCTTTTATCTGGAAGTGGGAAGTTCATACCAAGGTTAGCCAGGCTCCAGTCTGCCTTAGGACAGACTTTACTACCTATATTATTCAGATTCACTCCACACAATGACATAGCTTACAGTTTTTCATCCTCACCCCCACAAATCTTCAAACCTAAAATATCATTAGGAATTCATTATAAGATTTAGAAAAATTCTACATTTTGGTTTATACCCCAAATCTGAAATATTTCTGTCAGGGCTTAAACCTCAATTATGTCAGCAGAACCTCTGACTATTTTTGGGTGAATCAGGCATGGAAGCAAATGAACATTATAAATGGCTGTTACTTTGACAGTCAAAGCATTTATGATACTTTCTGCATATCTGGTTTCCCTTATGAGAAGTATTTTGGTGAGTTGCTTTCTTATATAATTCTGGCTATATTGTCACGTTCCAAAGTTTATCACATATTCCTAGAGCCTTCTGTGGCTTTAGTATACTTCATATGTACCTTCTTTTCAAAATAGGTGGCTCCACTGTTTGGCTAAGTTTATGCTCTTTGGTACACAGTCCATATGTTGTGTATTAACAGTACAGAATACAGATTTAACAATTTTTTTTCTAGTATTCCTCTATCCTTCACAGCAGCTCCTCATTTTAGAGGCTCCAATGTTACATATGACTTATGATGACCAATTGATTGCAAAAACCTAGAGTTAAAAAGCTAGATATAAACATCAGTAATTCATGAACTGTTCAGAACTGAACCATTTGCAATTATCTAATCATACCATAGAAACTAGAGGCCTTGTAGCTGTAGCTTACCACTGTTGAATTTATCCTTTTGATTCATATCTACTTCCTGACAAACTTTTGACTTCTGAGGCAAGTGCCAAAGCCAGATCAGTTGCCATGCAAAAAGCAGCAAGTCACCTAGGTTTCAAAGCTGGCCCTGAAGTAGCAAAAACTGTAAACCAGGCCTTGGAAATGCTTCTTCTAGGGAAGGACATTTCTATCCTGTCACTGTCTCTGTTGTATGGTATCAGTTTCAAAGATGAACACTAGAGATGCCCGCTGATGTGAATCTACCTGCTGTGGAAATATAACCAAACATAAAAAGAACAATGTTTTAAGCTATTCTATTTTCTCGCTAAGTACAGGTGAAAAAAAAAAAAAAAAGGATTTTTTTTTTCAGTACTTGGAAAAAAGTAACAGATTTAGCTCTCATCTGAACTCATAGTTCATCTTAAAGATTGTCATATCTCACAGGAAGGACAGTTTCTGTGCTTCTTGCCTCTTACATTCAGCCACAGAAATTGAAAACCACTCACAGACTTGTCCCTGAATGAAGACAAATTCTGAAAGCATTGTAAGCCACAGATATCTGATGAGATTGGGAGCGCTTGTGTGAACTGAGCTTCCACAGAACAGTTCTCAGAAATAATGTCAGGTTAATGACTTATTTTTCTTGAAAAAGAATATTGGAGGAAGTTGAACTTTTTGTACATTCATCCAAATCAAATATAATGCATCTCCACTTGTCTTGGAGAGATCTTGCATCTAGGAAACTAGAGGAAAATTATCCACAGCTATTATTTTCCTGGGTTGAATACCTGCTGAATATCCACATCATCATACACTGGTTGGGATATGTTATTGCTTCAGTACCTTGATTGCTATTGAAGTTGCAGAGTCAATCAAACTCATCAAACTCATTCTATACTTCCAGATGTAAAATAGGAGAGATTTGAGGCAGGTACCTCAAAGCTCCTTTCAAGGCATTGTATTCCATAGTGGTCATTCTGAGGCTATCATCTCAGCTGATAAAATATATTACCAATAGTCAGGAATACTGAGATGACAGTGTTTCACTTAGATCAAGGGTATTGTCTGAAAGAAAGTCATAAATGCAGTGAACTTTTAAAGAAGACTTTCTTTGATAAAAGCTTAAAAAATAACAATGAGATAAAAGAAAAAAAAAAAAAAAAAAAGATGAAATGCTTTATTCATCCTGAAGGAAAAGGATGACACTAAAGAGAAGCCATGACTTGTAGCTGAAGAACCATTCTCTTTCCTTAGGGCTGCAGGTTGCCCGGGTCTCTTAAGTGAAGTATCTCTGCAATGCAGACTGCAAAATGTTTCTAATTTGAATGTTGCTATGATTATAAAAGCATTCTGTTGCATTAGGACAGTAAACATTCCTCCCTTATAAAAGCACTAAAAATACAGTTCTGATGCTATAGTTAGAGCTCTTTCTTCTGGCCCACCCATATTTATCTTCAAATTTACTGATGTCCTGACTGAACCCATGAAAGAAATGTGTACAAGTTGGATTCAGAGCACACAAAGAGAGCTTTTGGTACATCTTGGAGATGATCCCTGGGCATAGGCAAATGGCATGGGTTCCTGAAGCTCCTGAAGCTCTTTGGGTGTATTTTACCATATCCCATATTCCCTGTGAATCCACACAGGTTTGTCAGTACTATGTGTGACTTAAGGGATCCACATTTAGAGGAGAGGGAACATTGTATCTCCACAAAACTACTCAGACATTGGTCTGAGATTGGTCTAAAGGAAAGCAGTCAAAAGCTGAAGGAGCTACATAGCCACGTGGATAAATGACAGGATGAAGCTGACTGCTACAGAGAACATTCATAGGCCAAAGAGGTAATATCAGCTAGTGAAAAATATGGAATATCAGCGAGAGAGAAAAAAAATCAACTAGCCCTTTTGCAAAAAGCTATTTGCTTGCATCACCTGTGCCCATAGAGAACAAATGTGCCAGTGTTGTTGATTATCTTTCCAAGGCTGAATTGGAGAGGTTTAGAGAGGAAGCACAAGAATAATTACAATTCTGGAAAATAATCTTCTACTCAAGGACCTCAGTCTCTCTAGCTTAAAAAAGAGAAGATGATGAGTGGCTTCTGTCTGTTAGGACCTAAATATAGAAGGAAAGTCTGATGACAGGAAGCTTTTCAACTTAGCAGAAAGAGATATGACAAGATCTAGTACTTAAAATGTGTACGTTAAACAAATTCAGGCTAGAAGGTCCATAAAAAGTGATTTCCAGTACTATGTAGCTGGATAAGCTCCCGCATGCTATTTTTAAACCAAGACAGGATTTCACAATGCACACTAATATTTTCGGCAGTCATTTTTCAGAGACAAACTATGTGTGTGCTATACAAAATGTCGTACTACATGACGACAGCCTGATTTTAAAGTCTAGGGACCCCTGGCCTCGATAAGGGTTTGTTCCAAAAGGAATTTCTCAGAGAGTAATGGGGAAAATATAACTATTTTGGGTATCCAGTACATGCAGCAGAGTGCTTGCATGGTGCCCTATCATTGGTCTAAGGAGAAGAATTTAAATTCACCCTTAGGCTCCAGATGAATTGAGTATCCATTTCACTGTGAGTGGACCTAAAAGTGCTTGGGCATAGTGTTACCCATGCTGCAGCACCACATGCTGTGGCTACAGAAAGTGTGATATCTGACCAGGTACCCTTCAAAATGGGGTGAACCTCCAGAAAAATGTGTGCTCATGCCATGCCCAACTACACAGAGTCTTTAACCTGCATTCTGGCAGACTGATCTGAGTAGGCAGCTGCCTTCTCGAATGCACATCTTGTCTCTACCAAGAAAAATTCATATTCTGGGCCAAGGACAGTGTTTTTTCTCTTATCACTGTTACTGCTGGCATAAGAGGAGGCTCTGCACCTGTTTCTCAAAGCAGATCCAACACCACTTCTCTGGCTCTTCTGCTCCAGCTTTCACTATACTGTGTTTTGGCCAAGCCTATATCTACTTAGTATGGCTCATCTCTTTTTCGCTCAGAGCTCTTTATACCTCTCCTATCTGCACATGGACAGATAGGGCTCTTCAGCTCCCATGGAATTTGAGGATCTTCTTAATACTTGTTTTATATCTTTCCTTACTCAGCTAAAAAGTTGGGCCTATGGCGTTTACCTTCATCATCTGCCCCATCTTTTGTGTCTGTGCTCAGCCTTCCTATGATACTCCAGTTCTTTCAGAAAGAAAATTATCTTTGACTTCAAGGTTTTCCATCAATAAAAAATCTAATCAAATCTAATTCAAATTGAAATGTACATATCAATATGTACATTTCAATTAATAGTTATAGGTATTATATAAATTTATACTGCACTACACTATGCTACAATATAACAACGAATCCCTCTCAGAAGGTCTTCTTGAGGGGGAAAGAAGAGATTGGAGGGAAGCAGTTGAATAAATTATAGATTAAAAGGGCAATAACAAATGGACTGCAATGGCTGAGAGAGCATAGGAATTTACATTTTTAGAAGGATTTATTATGCTTACTGTATCTGTGTTAGTAAAAGCTGCAACTACCTGAGTAAAACTTTTTTTTTTAAGTTGACATAGCACTCAGACATTTTTCCCTCTTTTTGCTGAAGAAAGGAGAGGCTTTTTATGAATTAGTGTACTGCAATGCTGAGTTTTATATTACCTATAAACCAGGGTAGTAAAAAAAAGTCACATAATTTTAACCTTGAAGACGATAGGGATGTGGTGGATGTGTAAAAACTTAATGCCCTCCAGCGGCTGGTTAAATGGTCAGTGTTGATGAGTGGGAGTTTACATTTATCTCAAGGTAGTAGTATATTTTCATTACATTTTCTTCCAGGGGGATTTCTGAAGTTTAGGCTGCATTTCCAATGCAGTTAGGCCAAACAACTGCTCTACTGATGAGCAGACAAGCTGAGTCCAACTGTTGCTTTTTTGGCGACCTTGAAGGTCAAGTGAATACAGACAAGTTTTTGTGAATCAGATTCTTTTTGTTGGGTTAAGGATCTTGCAACCAAGCTGATTCAGTATGGAAAAAGAAGCATTGTGTCCAGCAGCTGGCAAGTGTCACGTTTCCTCATGAGACCCTAAGACCTTGGGTGTTCATGAGTATGTAGTACCTATCTGAATAAAGTTGATATCATAAGTTGCAGTTGTAGAATGAGTATATAAGGTAATAGTATCTTTGCTATGGGAAGAGTTACGGCTTTTATAGTACTTCACTGCCATGTTCCAGAAATGCAAATACAATCATTCATTACTAAAATAAAGCCATATTCAAACAGATTTAAATGTAAAATCCCATTTCAATCAATCAGTGGCAATTTCAGATAAAAAGCTGAAGTGGTCTGAGTGGGTCAAAAAAATCTTTTTGTCTACTTGTTTTAGATCAAAGCAAATATGCTTAAAACACAGGTTCTCTTTCAATAGAGCAAATAAGGCAGTCTCATAAACACGTTTTGGAGAAAAAAAAGATGTTTTACTCTTTAAAACTGTTTTACTTGTATGCAAAACAAAGATGATCATCTGCACTTGATCTGGTTACTTTGGATATCCATTTTTCCAGGAGGCCCAGTTTTCTCTGAATTTTTACCTGTTGTGGTATAAAATATTGTCTTGTGTTTTCTCTATTTGATTGTAATAACTCTGACAAGTGAAGATGTTGTAGTAAAAGTTCATGCTGTGCGTGTGTGTAGTGCTTGTAATCCCTATAGGACAAGAGCTGCTATATACATGTAAATATAAGTCAGTCATGTAAATATAAATCAGTTTTATTTGTAATCATAGTCCTTTGTTGCTTCATTTTTTTAACAGAACGAGCAGCACAAATAACAATGGCCAGAATGCAAAGGCCTTATGAAGCCTGGTCTTTGCTAATTCTTCTTCACTCAGGCCATCTTCTACATTCATAAGAACTTGTTTTGAGTTCTGTTTTCAAAATTGAAAATAAAAACTCATAAATTTTCAGCTAGAATAAGCTTTCAAAAGCTGCCAGTGGACATATGCTTTTGACTTGCAGTTCCAGAAATGTAATAGGCACATCTGAGTCTAACTCTCACTGGGATGAAATGGGCACATCTGGGTCTAAATCTCAGTGAGAGGCAAGAAGAATGGGCCACTTTCCATTTCCAGACCTCTTGTTCATCTAGTTGTTTCTTTCCCGCAGGCTGTTTTCCATAGGCAAAAAGTTCATTATCTGCAAAAAGATCTTATATGTTCTTTGGACCATTTCATGGACTGACAAGCATTTCCCCAATAGTGTATTTTGTGTCTGGGCTCATGTTTCTAGCTTGCTATTTATATGAGACACACAGACAGGTCTTCCTTTTCTCTGAAATTTCATTGTATATTATTCAATTGCTGAATAAAGTTTAAGATAAACAACTCTCTCCAGAGAATTTATTATATACCTATTGCTGCCTACTTTCACTAATAAAGAAAAGTAAGGTGCTAGTGCACATAAATATACTAATTCCTGCTTCTACCAGTCATGAACTGCCATTTTTACTGAAATAATTAGCAATCATATTGCTATTGTCTGAACTTGAAATTTATGTTATCTGGAGTTTTGGTCATCATCAGGTCTCATTGATATCAATGTAACATTCAAACCAGTGAGAGGAACTGATGCTGCTAAAACTTGCACTATCAGTCTTAGCATTTGAAAAGTCAAGTTAAAAAGGAAGGGGATTTCAGTCTACTCAGTAGTAGGTCAAATTGTCATATAAAGCTGATTGATACTACTTTTTTATTTTGTGAACGGGTTCACTGTATTTCCTGCCTTCCTGCTTTTTGGCCCATGGCTTCCTGGACTCGAAACAGAGATTCCCACTGTTTGAGAACAAAGAGCTCCTATGATCATCAGGAGGATGGAAACTTGCCATTTCCATTTTGTGCCACTAGCTTGGCAAGCTGTTTTGATGACAAAAGTTATTCCCAGCATAATCTATCTTGTTATCTTTCCCCAAAGGGAAAATTCACTTTTATTAGAGGCCAAAAATGATATATGCCACTGTGATCACAGGACTTTTTTTGTTTATTATTATTATTATTATTGATGACTAATCTTGCAGTGCCAAGAGCTAAAGTGTTTCTGAAGAAAGTGATCATCACAGTGGCTTTGTACGCAAGCTGATGTCCATTTTTTGGACCACGGCTTTTATCAAAGCACAAGTATTATTGCATAACATACGTGATATTGAATCAGTCAAATCTCATCAATGAACTTCTGGCTCTTCTTGCTTTCTAGACTCTTTTTAAGAAGCAAAAGGGGTGAATCCATCACTTACTGCAATCTGGCAAAAATAATGGGAAAAAACTAGACTAGTTTGAAAAATATTAACAATGATATAGAAATGTCAGTAAAAGATCTGAGATCCATTGCAGCATAAAAACCCATATACTGTTTTAGAGATATCTGGCATGTTGTTCAGCACTTTATCCCAGTATCTAGTGAACTTAAGGAAAATTCAGGAAAACTTTCCTAAAAGCAAAGTTCAACTCTCATTATGCTACTTAAGAGACACTGATTTAGCTTGTGAAGCAGACACTCTATTCCCTTTCAAAATGTTGCACAGTTCTGGTACTAACGTAAGAACACCCAGAAAGGGTCCAGTCTCCAGACAGTAGAGGAGGAGTGCAGCTCAAAGAAGGGTCGAAAAAAGACCAAGTCTATAACAACGCTTCCTCAGACCTATACCCCTGCAAAGCCTTCAACTTTGCAACTTCTGCAACTTTGCAACTTCTGCAACTTTGACTTTCAGCAGCCTGCACATAACGACCTCTGATCTTTCAACCATCCAGTCATTTCTGGTGTCTCCCCCAACTTAGAGAGACCTTTCCTCCATTGCTATCGGTTCCTCTTAAAATACAGCTAAAGCAGGAGTATTATTTTTAAAATTACTTATGTGAACTTCTGTAACCTTTATACCAATTTGGCTTGTGTGGGTTTATTTCATTGGTACTATAGAAGCCATAAATAGAATTTATCTTAGCACAATATAGACATCTACATCCGAGCTAGATATTGGTGGGCACCTTTAACAAGCAACTCATCTCATCTGTCTGTTTCAGACCTTAATTTTTGGATAAAAATACTCATGTTTCAATCCTGAAGTGCCCTGAAATGGCCAAAGATATGCAGAAAGTAAATGTGTTTACTTATATACACACATTCATATGTATAGGGTAAGCATATAGGGAACACATAAGGAACCTAAGATCAAATACAGGTACATGGACTATGAATCAAAGCAGAATTGTTCTTGAGTTCAGGTCAGTAAAATAGAATATATTGCTTTCTCACTTTTTTTTTTCCTGCAACTGAAGAAAATGTATTTCCATTGAATTTTTTGTATTTAAGTATGAGTCAAAATTAAACATTTAAAGCAGTAACTGAAAAGAAAAAAAAAGGGAAAAAAAAAAGAAAAAAAATATCAATTGACATGTTTTGTGTGAGATCCTATTAACTCTCCTTTTTTTCTAGTTTCTATTTTGGACCTAGAATGGCTACATCTTCTATGTGGTGTTACCAGTGCTCTTTCAAGGGGAGAAAAAAAGCTCTACAACTTGGAAGGAACGGAAACTCATTTCAATGAACTTGTTCCCTAAGCATTTTGTTCAGCATAAGTCAAACTGCAGAAACAAGTTCTAGCAACTAATTGCACATTTTACACTTCATGAGCAACATGTAAAGTAGCTCTGAGGCCTATATGGTGATCCTTGTATTCTTACAGCTGTCAATTGTCCTTCAGTCTTTTATACAGAAATAACAGTTATATATTATTTTATTTATGTTTCATAGCAGGTCTCTGAATTCTTGTATGGCATCTGCAGTATAAGTTTCAATTTCTCTACTGTGTTGAATATTCCCTAATCCATCTCTCCTGTGCTATTTACTTGTTTCTTTTCTAATGTAAGGTCTCAATTTTCATTCATCTTAAATGCCATCAGTGTTTCTAGGTCAGCTCTTTTCTCTAGTTTTCCTCCTTATTTCTATTTCCATTTGCTAATTCATAATAATTTCAAATAAACACATACTAGTCTTGACTTATGGCAGCCCAAAGCAACAATGGAAGTCTAGGAAGTCTACCCATGTTTTTCCCTGTTACTATTACGTTACTATTGCTGTACACTGCTGTTCCCTGAGCTGGCCCATGTAAAGACTTTTTTTTTAAAAAAAAATACACTCTGGGGTCATTCAGCAAAACTGGAAAACTTGTGAACACTGTCACCATCTGCATCACAATAATATCTAGTTTCAAGAGTTAATATTGAGTGTTTGTCAGTTCTATTTGCAGTAATTCAGAAAGGAAAACACTCCTGATGAATCTAGGGAATAAATAATTAATTCTTTGTATCTTATCAGTTAAAAGTATTTCTAATTAAAAACTCCAGAGCTTTTTTTTTTTTTTCCTTTTTCCTCTTTGCAGAAGCCAGTAGAGGGTAGGAGTTATGATAATGAAATGTAAAAGCCTTATCTTTGGCATTTTTTATAGCAGCAACATATATTGCTTGCTAATTGCAGCAGAATTTTTTGAGAACAGTGCTTTCTTCAAGTTGTTTTTCTTTTGTAATATCCTCCAGAGAAATGTAATGGAAGAAGCAGTAAATAGTGAGTTACAGATCCAGATGAATAAGATACTTTAGCTCTTCCATAGACCTGTTAACATTAAAAGCCCCAGATTAGTATTTTTTTTCTGAACTGATCTGCAGCCATCTACAGAACTTGTTTAAGACACAGTCAAAATAATTTTGTAGCTGGTGCCAGATTTTAATTTACAAAGAGGTTTAAACTGCTGCCATTGTTTTCTCATACTTATAGCAGCAGGCAAGTCTACAACTGAGACAGATTTTATTAAATTCATTCTGTGTTTAACAAAACAAAAAGCAACCAAAAATAAAATCAAGAACCCCAGATCTTTGAATGCTCAACATAGGCAGTTTTTTTATTTCTTCCCAGAAGAAACGCATATGAAATTATGTCAAAATATCAGGGAAATGGGATTATGACCTAATCTCTGTTTATACATGTAAGAAGTTTTGTGTTACAAAATGAAGATAGTTTAGACTGATAAAATGTTAAGGAATAATCAGGGACCTATTTTTCCCTATCTTTGTTCCAGCCAGGAGATCAGGTTAGGCTCATACAATTTTCGATGGAGTATATCTACGGAACTATATTTCCAGGTAACGTATGAATTTTCAGGAATCCATATGCCTTCTGCTGGCAGCAGATGTTTCGCAAAAAGAAGCTTATGAACACATTTTTGGGTTGCTTACAATGCAGACTCAGGCAACTTTAAGCTACAAAATAGTAAGTGAAACACTCTTTTGTTGTTTTTTTTTTTTTCTATAATGCAGCACACCTTCACCTAGTGAAGTCTTTGTATTGACCTTGATAAAGCTCATATAGGAAGATGACTATTCAAATACAAGAAAATCACATGCATTCTGTTTCTTTGACTTTTTTTCTGTTTGTTTCTCATAAAAAGGAATGGGAAAAGACAAGAAGAAGAAAGGAGAGAAAGTATGAAAAAGGAAAAGGAAAAGGAAAAGGAAAAACCCCAAGGCTGATCCCCCTAAGGAGAAAAGGAGCACCTGAAAGAAGCAGCGGGTGATCGTCGTGGGTGACTCCCTGCTGCAGGTCACGAAGGTACCGATATGTAGATCAGACCCCTTATCCAGAGAGGTCTGCTGCTTGTCAGGGGCCCGAATAAAGGATGTTACGAAAAGGCTCCCAAGGTTTGTCCAGGAGTCTGACTATTACCCACCGGTGCTGTTTCATGTGGGCACAAATGATGTCATGGGGAAACTGAGGGATATCAAGCGAGATTTCAGAGCCCTAGGGGTGGCCATCAAAGGTACGGGAGCCCAGGTGGTGTTCTCCTCTATCCTGCCAACGAGGGGAATGGGTTCAAGGAGGAGAAGGCAGATATGGCAGATTAACAACTGACTGTGCTGCTGAGCTTGGCAACAGGATTTTGGCTTCTATGACCATGAGACTGTTTTATGACCACCAGCTAGTGGGGAATGATGGGAACCACCTCAGTAAGACGGGCACATGTCTCTTTGCCAAAAGGCTGGCCAACCTGGTTAGG
>NW_010586471.1:219515-252685 GCF_000705375.1 Tinamus guttatus
CAGGAATATTTCACATTTATAAACTTTTTTACATGTTCAAGAGCTGAATAGGCATTAAGTAGGATAGGATTTTCAAAAATGTCTAAAGAAATTAAATCTCTGGAACCTCTTGAAATCAGTTGGAGCAAGCAGTTAAACTCCTTGTGGGAATGTGTAAATTTCATTTGCAATTATAACAAGTCTTCACTGATGGTATCTACTACTACTATTCATTATTTTAGATACAAACTAAATTGAAATACGGGGTTAAGTAAATGCCCCAAAATCAGATTCAGTGAGAGGCGCTAGTAGGAGTTAAACTTGGATGATTCCCCTCTGGTTGTAAGTATGAGAGCCACATCTGCTGACCAAATAATGTCGCACCCATTAAAGGCTGGTGATAAAGATATTTTCAAAGCTTGAGCTTAGCCAAATGGAGTTGCTTCATTAGACTTCTCCAGTAGCCAAAGGTGGACTTGTCTACAACAAAGATGAATCTCTTGGATGCCATGTAACCTGTGAAATTTTTGATATTATTTCAGAATAACAAATCTCATACCAAGAGCAACTAAAATTGAAAGAAATCTGCGACAAGTTAACAAACTGACGCAAAGCATGTCAGATTCATAAGAATACTTTTTGTTTTGTACTATTGTTAAATACTCTGAAAACCCTTTTTTTTCCCCCTTAATTCTACGTAGTATTTCCCCTCACCTTCCCTCCTCCCCCCTTTTTTTTCATTTCGCTAGAAATTAAAGGCTTTCAGTGGAAAGTCTTATTTTTACCCAGTTCCGCTGGACATTAAACTGAGCTACTTCAGTAGGGTAACTTTATTATTAAAGGGTATTTAAAAATTACAGCTCCTTTATAATATATGGCCTACCTCCTTGAGAATAACATTAAAGTTACTTTTCCTCCCTTTTTTTTTTTTTTTTTGAGATGTCTGTCTCAGGCATAATTAACTAGCTCATTCTAAAATGTAATTTATATCACTGAAATGGGTCTAAATTACATTATACTTATAGAAGCACAGTGAAACGAGAAATGCAAATTTGAATTCATGTAAGTTTTTTTAAAGTGAACATTAATTCTTCTGGGACTCTGACAAATATATATATATATATATATATGAATGATATATGCTCAGAAAAAGCAATGCTGATAAGGAGTTCCATCCTGATGATAGGTTTGGAGCATATGAAGAGCATGAGCCTGATTTTCAGTTGTTTTCTTGCTCTACTTCAGCAAAGGATAAAGAAAAAAGTGGCGAAGGTGACTCTGTGCCATCTTCTTGCATTTCTTGCCTTGATGTCTTGGATCAAATGAAAGCACTGTCTTTCCATTTGTTCTTCCAACACTCTCTTTCCTCATTATTTTTATGCTTTAGGTACCAGGATTAGCTACAGACAGACTCCATGTTGCTCCAGTCCTGGCCAACCTGGGCCCGGGAAGTCAGGAGCACATCCTCTGGACATCACTGCAGAGATGGGCAGATGAAGCCTTCTATCCCAAGAGCTCTTTAGCCAGGACTTACTACTCTATTTTTAAAGGACACTTTCTGTTATAAGAATGACCTTTGCATAGGCTATGGTGAGGTCAAACTGAATTAAAGTCATTACGGACAAATGACTGCAGATTCTATTAGATCGGCATTTCCAAAGCTACCGGAGCCACTGAACAAGGCACTAAACAGACCTCTGCTGGGATTCTGGGTACAATTCTCACCCCTCCATATTCAGGAAGGACTGAAAAAGAATCAAATTAATTAAAAATAACCTAACTGAAAGATGAAAACAGCTTACCTTGTTCAGCACAGCAAACTGGAAGCTGGGAGAGTTTTGTTTGCTTTACTTCCATAAATACCTCGGGAAAGGTAAGCACTGGGAGCAAAGCACTATTTGTGCCAAACAAGTTTTACACCTGACTGGAACTAACTTTAGACAAGAAATGTGAAGATGTGTAGTATGAAGAATTTATGAGAGCATTTTCAAAAGGAGTTATAAAAACAAAAGCTCATGCTCTTCCAGTTTGCAGGAAAGGAATATTTGATATGGCAGCCCGTGACACCAGGGAATGAGCAAGGGTGACCAGGAGATCAAAAGAAAGAAATGAAGAGTGTAAGAGAGTTGTAAGGCAGGTTTCTTTGTTTCTTTACCCTGCCTTTCCTGCCCCCCCCTTTTTTTTTTCGGTCTGGAAGATAAGTAACTATATCATTTGGGGCTGTTTCCTGTTAACTTTACAAAGTATCTTGTATTTATTTGCATTGAAAGTCCAAGGATGTTTGCTATGATGTGAAATGAGAACATCTCAGAATTTGCTAGTACTGGGATTTGCATATACCATTACCATACTTTCTAATTACTTCTGGATCTATTTGCATAATGAAAAATGGAATAACAATAGCTATAAAACTGTGCCTGTCACTCCTCCATAGGGATGGAGTTTGAATTATTTTGTTCTAAAGTCAGAAAGTTGAAATTTCAGAAATTGCTAAATAAAATATGAAATGAAAAACTAAACAAGATAAGAATGCAATACAGATCCTCTTCAGAGACAACCAGGATTTATATAGAGGGACTTTGTCATTACAAATAGTTTTCACTATAATTTCCTGGCACAAATTAAAAAGAGTGGAGTCCTGTATCTTTGCAACTGAAATTTCTAATTGACTAAATAAGTATGTTGATGATCTCTCAAGATGTTTTTGTTCCATTTTCTCTTGTTTTACTACTAACAAGATATGTCAGAGCTGAAAAGGTTGTGAAGATTTGTACATTGTAGAGGTACTTTATTTTGGCCTCACTTAAAGGAAGAAACCTTTTATTGATCTCATATCTTTCTCGTTCAAAAATCATCAAACAAAACACTACACATATTCCCGGGCTTTAATAAAAGGAAATTCATTTGGTGTTTGGGAGAAATGATACACACAGGCAGAAATCAAAATACAAGCTATTGATTATATAAACACTTCAGTTATATATGTATTTTTTCATACTTAGCACTGGAATAACTACTGCCCATTATCATCTCTCATTCACTTGCTGGCCTGCAAATCACTTCCCCTTCAAAACAAAAACATTTAACAATTTAGCTGCCTGGCCGTGTGACCAGAGCTGATGAGAATTTTATTTATTTATTTCCTCATTACACAGTGTTAAAGGAAAGAAGGAGGAAGTAGAATAGCTGGGGTAAATATTTCAGAATAGTCTTAATTTACTAAATTCCCCCCAAAGAGTGGAGAGGATTGTCAAAATTCAACTACTGAGAGGCATCAGGAATACTGACAGATTAAACATCTCAGCTGCACAGTGGAAAAGGTTAGTATGAGCCACGAAGCTAAGGCTAAGCAATTGCTAAAAGAAATACCTCTGGCAATTGTAGCAAAAGAGTTTCCATGTATTGGCACAAAGGAATTGGGTGCATAGTTAGAACAGCCTGGTCTTTGCCAGCAGGCAGAGTACCCACTCAGAAGCTGCTATGTTTTTAGTTTCTGTTTCACAAATTAGAAGAGTTATGTGCAAATCAGAAGCTATATTTCCTGCCCATATATGAAATGTATCTTAGCCTTCCCTTCATGTCACTCTCTTTCTTCTTGTTTTGACTCAATTCTGGTCGCAAATGCGCAGTTACCCACTAACCACATCCCACAATTATTTATGATTTTCTCTGTGCAGGTTTCTCTTGTTTCCCTGTCCTGTGGCTTTGAAAATGCTAATGTCTTGATAAAGAAAGTCTGTATGACAAAAGAATAAGAAACAGAGAGTCTCTGCACAGTCCTAAGAAAACAAATAAATACTCAAATAAGGTAGGGTTTAGGACATGATTTAAACATTGACCTGGGATTACGTATAATTTTCAGGGTGCTTCTGGCAATTTTTTAGCTCATGCTAATGAACGCTCTTCCAGCCAATGCATAGGAGGAGTCAGGGAATAGCTAACTGCCTAACTGGCAGTTTGGTTGGAGCAACCCTGCTTTGGGAAGAGATTTGAGCTATGTGGACACGAAGGAGTGCAAGCCATTTGGGCTGAGATCAGAGTGTCACCCTTGGTCTCCTCTGGCTGTGAGTAGAGATGCAGCCACTGCAACTAATGCAGCATCACTGCAGATCTGCAGCTTCTCCTGCCTCAGATGGATGAAAGGCACTTAGCTGATTCTAGATCGCAGCACCTACAAAAAGTAAAGTTTCTCAGTTTATTGATCTTTCTTTGTTCTTGTCCAGGTATTAATAGATTTCCTGTCAACTCATACTTGAAGGATACTGGCGAAGGGAGTGGTGAAGACAGTATTCATGCCTGATTCCATATTAAGATGTCATCTCAGAAAGCACTTGTTCTCCCCATAGGGGTCTAGGTTTCCAAATAAAGGAAAGTGCTGTAAAAGAGAATGACACCCTATGGAGGTGCCTATCTCTGTAGCATCAACTACAGAAGCCTAGAGACTAGTTTAGCCTAGTTGAACAAATGTTTATATGGCTAAAGTTAGATGACATGAATCCTATTCCACTACAGTTTGCATGTTAGGCTAGTTCTTCACTGAATCAAAGATTCAATAGGCATAGACACATACTGACTCATGCACAGAGGAGCTCCTAAGAATGAGACTTGTTAAACAAGCTGAAGATCTCCATTTCTTGAAGAGCACCGGATATGTGCAGAAATAATAGTATGAATATCATACCACAAAATGAATAAATATCGGACCATAAAATGGTCAGAAATAATGTCATGAATATCAGACCACACACACACACACACACAAAAAAAAAAAAAAAAAAAAAAAAACACTCTCAGATCTGGATTCTTCAAGATTTCTAAATGGAGAAGAGCATGTTTAGGGCAAAAAAAAGGCTAGAAATTATTCGCTTCACATCCATGGAGAACAAAAACACTCTGATTGTCAGAGTCTCAAGGAAAGGAGTGATGTTAAATTTCTTCAGTACGTCCGATTAAGGAAATCTGAGATTCATTACATTTCTTTTATAAATTCTATAAAGTAATTAAAAGAAGAGCTATCTTAAGTAAAGATTTGCAGTCAGCCTTTTATAGATTGTGACTGAGAAAGGTATTTCAACAAAATAAAATATAACAGGAAAGAAATCAGCCTATAAAACTAGATGTGAGAAGAGAAAGAAAAGGAATAGAGCAGAGAACCTGATTAAACTAGTTTAAAAAAACAGAAGTGACAGACACAAAAATCATTCTACCAATTAAAAAATAATTAGATTCTCCATGCAAAGTGGTTTGCCTCAGATGGATTTTACTGTTTTAGTGCAAAGTGTCCTGATTAACAGATACAGCAATAATTATTACAAGTAATAGTAATAAATGTAGAAGTATATTTTTATCTGTCGTGGATTATCCTATTGTGTACACAGTTGAAAAAAAATAACATTAAAACAATGAATCTACTGTAAATCTGTTATGTGAGAGAACATAAATACTTTTAACTCATGTTTTCTAATTTGTGCATCTAAAACACCAACAGTTTTAAATGTAATTTAAGCCTACTTTATTGATCCAATACTTTTATAGGAAAACTATAGATTCTTCACTGAAATCCCTTTGAGACAAGTTGATAATAGTTCAAAGTAATTTGACCTTTCAATGCATTTCTGCTGTGTGAGAACACATTCTTTTGAAATTTCTTTTCATGTACAAATCCACAGAAGAGTCCAGAGTGCAGTCCTCACTGGTGTAAGTCACTGTGTACAGTTATCACAGCTTACCTCAGCCAAAGAACCACCGCATGGTTTGGTTTTAATTAAGAAATTTTATCTAAAGCTTAAGTGCATTCTTTAGAATTCTTTTGTACAGATGAGTCAGTCTGGAGCATCATGATATGCTTTCCTGTGAAATTTTTAATACAGTGTGATCAGGATAAAATATTGAGAAAAGCTGAGTTCCTCTTAGCAGCTTGACAATTTAAATTACAATCAAAAGTGCAGAGGAGGGCAAAGAAAAATTTAACTTGGGAGGAGTTGTCTGTATGGCAATCAAGTACATATATCTTTTTTTTTTCTGTAAATTGTGTTTGACTTGAAAATAAATAAGATAATACTTGCAAAGGCCATTTTTCCAACCACATAAATACTACTTATGTAGCAACTCATACAATACTATTAGGACATGACCTAGAGCAAAATATCATGCAGCAAAATAGTGACTGGGTTGTTCGGTGCATTACAACGTTTCCCAAAATACAGCACTAAGACAGACTACTGAAAATCGTAATACCACTACTAGGTCTTTCACAGAACATCTGGGCAAATTCAGAGTATTGTGGCCTATCTTGAGTGATTTAAGGGGGTATGGATTACAGTAGGTATTTCTACATTAAAAAAAAAAAATCAAAGCATGAGGACTATGTCCCCTGTCATGGAGGAATGCAATGTGCTGTGAGAGTAAACATCTTTTAAAGAAACAGAACTATCTAGAGGTTGATCCAAGATGGCATATGTTAAAGCATATGTTAAATTGAGGTCAGAGCCCTGCTTGTTTCCCAGTCAAGCTGTTACATTCCTGACCCCAAACTTCTGCTCACCTGCCATGTTTATTCTACCTCATGGTACCAGTGGGAGATAAATCAGAGCTGTGACACAGACTAGGAATGTGTTCCTGGTTGCCTTTTAGACATGCCTGCCAGGGCTTGTTTTCTCAAGCAGAAGGAAGAAGGAAACTCTTTTTGTAGTTTCAACTGCAAGTGAAACTTCAAGTGAGGTGAAGGAGAATGCAGATTCATGTCCCACCAACGCTGTCATGCTGGTAAGTATGTCTTTGTTGCTGAATCCCTTTGGATTTGGAATCCCACCCCTTGGAGGTGGACACAGCAGCAACAGCAGTTTGAGGACTGAAGTGCCACAGAAACTGGCATTTCCCAGAAGCAGCACTACTGAATGTACAGTACATAGCCTACGGGGACAAAATTAAACACCATTCCAAATCAACACTCAGTTTCCATCTCAGACTAGAGAGAAGATTAGAGAAAATAAATCACATGAAAATAGTGCCAGTCAGATCATTTAATAAATGATAAGTACATAGAAATTATAATGCAAGGAAAGGAGCCTGGCTAGACAAGGAATGGATATTATAGAAGACACAAGTCACAAAATGCAAGATAACATATTCATCAGTTCTTTAAAATGAGCATTATGTGTAAGATGATCCCCTTTAATTGGCATGGTGCCAGCTCCTCTCAAGGACCCTTCAAGCCCCTATCAAAGGGTTTAATGACCCTTCTTTTTAAATAAGGTGGAATAAGAAATGTGGATGCTAATTAATAGCTCACCAATGCATAGGGCTGTAGGGTGTCAAATGGGAAGCCCTCTGCAAACAGTGAAGTCTAAGCAAGTCAGCCAAAATGCGTTTACAGAGGTCAGGGATTTATTTTAGCACCCCTGTCTCAGGTAGCCAGTCCTTACTTCCTGACATGCATGCAGGGGGTCATTCCTACAGAACAAGCTTTTCTCCTTTCTTTCAGAGTATAGAGCCCGACTCACTTTCATTTCAAAATACAGAAGTTAAAGGGGGTTACAGCATTCTTCTCTAACACAGTAGTCAGTGGCTAGGGAACTTCCTCAGGAAGCAGAAGATCTGGGTTTAATGTCAACTTCTGCCTGAGGCTGTTAAAACCATCATTCAGTGGATTACCTGACACACTGGCGAGGCCCATGCTCCAGAGACTGCTTCTGTGTTTTAGTCAGTGCAGTTACAGAGCTGAGATTAAAGCCCAGCCTCTCTCCAGCGAGTGCCTTAATCAGCAGGTTAGAGAGTCAGATCCCCATCCGAGCTCCCTCCACATGACTTGTAGGACCCAGGGGATGCCAGAAATAAGGACTCCAGAGCTCAGTTGCCAGCAAGAGCTAACAGCTGAATGGATTTTCCAGGATTAAAATTTGGAATGTATATAGCTGAATTCTGCTTGGAAGTCTTATTTTTGGTACCTAAATTGTATTTTGAATATGACCTTTTTTAAAAAGAAGGATGACATCATTAGTCTCTGTGTTTTATTCTAACTGTCAAGAGGAGATAATTGCAATCCATATGCTGAAGTTCACTTCTACAGAACCTAAATCTAATTATAACTCTGAAGTTCACTCCATCCCATTACCAGAGAATAAAGGCCTTACAGAGTCAATGAAAAAGGAACATGTTTTCAGCAAATCCCTTTTCCCCTGTTACTCAGAAATGGAAGGTAGCTGCTATATGTATTGATTTGAGGATTTCCTAAAGTTCCTCTAACACCAAGTTTCTTCTAGAGCATAGACATTAAAATAAAATGTGGTCTTTTGGGGTGACTGATTTGTTATCCATGAATTTTCATGTCACACTTGTGTGAATAAAACACAGTTACCACTGTTGCAAGTGTCTCAGATGACAGTAAAATACCAACAGACATCTCTTCTCCTTAAAGTTTGATGTAACCTCCTGGCAAGAGACATTAATACCATGATTTTCTCCAGTGTTTTATCTTCAGTGACTTCAAAGCACCTTCTACTTCTGACCAGCCCTGTGAAATAGGTAGGGGATTTATATAGGAGACTCTTCACAAGTAATGAGTATATGTTGTGAAAAGCAATGAACTTGAAAGAACAGCACAATGTTACACAGCAGTTTACAACAGGGTTTAAAAAGAATAGGTTATCCTATTGAATTCTGTACAAGCCTACTGAGAGAAAATGTTTGATCCAGTCTTTGAGCCTTTCGGTGAAAGACAAGAGATTCGTAGTCCGTTAAATAAATAAGAATAATGCCCCAAATTCCAGTTGTGAATTCAGTGTAAGTGAAACAGTAGTAGCAACTCAGCAGTGCTCCTCAGATGCAAATGAAGGATAAATTTTTCTGAGAATTGAATTACACAGGTGTAGTTGAGGGAAGAATATGATCTGCAAATGCCTTATTATTGTTATTGATCCATAATCCAGGAAGATCATATTTTGTCTATTAGCTTCCTCAGAGAATTTACAGTAGAAGCGGTAAGAAAAATTATCATTTTTCTTGTCTTTGGATCACATCTGACATAGCGTCAATAAGACAAAATAAGCAAGGGGCCCTGTTGTGCTATTCTTTTCTTTGCAAACTCCCTTTTTAACATGCACTTTTTCAAAACACTTTGTTTTCTGGTTCATAGCAATTCAAGTATGAAACTACAAGCAGTGCCTTGTAGTTGGGAAAGTGCCTTTCCTAATAAAAGCTGCAAATCAGAATCACTTACAGTCATGAAAATGTGATATCATTTCATTTCACCATCTCAAAAACTCACACAGGAAGTCATACTCAGAAAGGAAGTCATACTATTAATACTTGAATAACCAGCTGAACTGCAGAGACATCAGCCCAAAGGAGCAGGTTTCAGCAGCTAATGCTTGACCCGAAGAATTGAGAAAATTCTAAACTTCTCTTGAAGACAGGGAGGAACATCAGAAACCTGCAACTAGATAGGACAGACCTTTTTCTATGCATAATGTCAACGCATAACTGAAGACCTGCTCCACTGTGTATATTCACTCATTATTTATGACTTTTCATCAATGGCCTGGTCCATAAATCTTTGTGAAAAATATAATAGTATTCCAGAAGGCATGACTATGATAGCCCTACAAGGAGATAGATCACCAAGTGCTATGTATTGCTTCTGATGTTTTATGAGGAACGAGGAAGCAGTCGCAATGCTCTGAATTTCTGATCACCTTTTCCTGTATAGTAATCAGAGGACCTGCTTGGACCTCTTCTCTTTTGGACTTATGATTAGAGATACAGTGATTATACTGACCTGCATCAAGTCACATAATCAAAATTCAGGCTCATTGTCTGCAGCAAATTTTGTTAGTTGAAGAGAAGGAAAATTATATTACCACTTGAGATCAAATTACACATGAGGTAATGACCTTAATTTCATAGCACAGAAAGCACAGTGCTTTAGCTTATATTATTATTGTTTTCATTGTTAACAGCAAAAGACAAATCAAATGAAGCCTTTCACAAATGAAAACAAAATCAATCTGGAGTCACTTCATTCTTTTAGATAAACAGAGGAGGGAAAATAGTTTAAATTATTCCAAACATACCCACCCTCCAAAAAGCTGAGTGAATAAAAAGAAATATTTTATGTTAGTACAGCAGCACTAAAGGAGTGAAAACCGACCAGTAGTAATGGGCAAAATAGTTAAAGTTTTTCATATACACTCATAAGAATTCCTGTGAAAAATAACCTGGGAGGTTACCATGGACAACTTGGCAAGTGTGCTAAAACAGATTAAAATCTGCAGAGCCAAGATGGCCAAATGTACTATATAGCATTAATGAATAGTGTATTTCGGTAGTACTGAACTCAGCTGTGGTCACTTAATATTAGGAAAAATCCATGTGAAATTACAAAATTCACCAAGAGGCAAAATAAAAGGCTATAGACAGAGCATAAATTGAGGTGTTGCAGAGGCTGGAATTGCTTAGCTGTGTAAGGAGGAGAGCTTTAGGAGATTTTACTGTCAAAATTATGAAGGACATGGTGCATGGGGAATAGTATAGTTAAATTAAATTGAAAGTGAATTTAGAATAAAAAAGAATATACATCTATATGCAATCTGTATTCAGCAATTTGGATTTTATCATTGAAGAAGGTATTTGATTTAAGTACTGTGGCAGAAATTTTAAAGGGTCGGATAATTTTACGGCCACTAATAACATTTGTCATTATGTATGTTGCCATAATGATAAGGATAATCAACTCTCATGCTATAGAGCATAAAGTTATCACCTGTGGGGATCAGGGAATTTTTTTTTCTGGCTTAGGGGTTGATTATGAGTTTCCTTATTCGTTTTCGCTAGTCAGTCTAGTGAAGCACCCTCTAATCCACATGAGCCGATTATTGAAGCTTCAAGGAAACTCCATTGGACTGCCCAGGAGTGATGCTTGGCTAGATGATACTTATCCTACTGAAGTATAAACTCTTCTTTTGGGGATGAGGGGGCTTCTCTTCCTGTAAATCAAAGTATGAACGGTAACTAAAATTAATTTAGCAGAGTGACTAACCTATTTGTCTGTGTGCATTTGTTTAACATATTAAATGTGCCTCATGGCCTGAATGGGGATGGGGAGCTATACATAGACAGTATTGATCCGTTTTTGTTGCTCCAGGAGAATCACCTTAATTGGGCTGTACCAACGACAGCAGAAATTTATCTTGAATCAATATCTTTCTGGCAATAAGAGTTTGATGGTGGAAGAGTAATTTGAACTGACAAAAGCTTAAGGCATTATTTTGATAACAAGTTTTATGGCAGTATTGCAGGAACTGCAAGGAAGTAAAAACATGGCAGCAAAGGTAGAAGCAGTTCTTGCTGAACTTTTCTTAGTGTATAATACATTTTATATCAAAATCTTGCTTTATTGCACCTGATTCATTGTAATCTATGGTTAAGAGAATTTTGTCTTCTTCTTCCCTTGATGATTCAACTAATGTGAAACCCATATAATTCTCAACAAAAGTTTTTCAGTCTTGCAGCAGACAACTCTTTCATTTTTAAGTTTGATAATTTGAGATTGAAACAACTGGTTCCCAGAAAGTAAATTTTTTGAATTGCTTAGATTTAAAGTGTGAAGTGAAGCGAATTTCCATGAAAAATAAACTCTTTTCGCACCTTCCTTTTTAATTTATCTATTTAAGTTAATAGAAATTACTTTAATTTTAGAAAGATCAAACATGCAAGCAGTGATAAAAGAGAAAAGTTAAAAGGGGTATATTACCACTACTCAAAATAGAGTTGATCTCTGCATCCCAAAGAACTTAAAGGTTTACTTTACTGGTCTGAGAGATTCAGTAAGTCCTGTGTAAGCAATCATATGGTTTGAAGTTTTAACTGAACTGAACTTAAGTTTCCAACGTTTGGCCATATCAAGCTTTAAAAATGTATGAAAAAAAGATGACAAGGCCCAATATGCATATTACTTTTTTGAATTAGACTTAAGAACTCCTTTCTTTTTTTTTTCAAACAGAATTAACAAAGGTTAAAAATGTATGTAACATTTGATATTCTTTGGCTCCAACTCTGCCTACTGATGAATGTGCGGAGAAAAAAAGACTGACTTTCAGAACACCTGCAGCTTCCTCTGACTTGACATTTGAAAATCAGTCATCACTTTAATAAGATTCTAAATATGAATATGTGCTTTGCAGGTGTGATCCACACCCCTTTCACTTCCATATTAACTTATACTACCCCTCCTCCCTTGAGGAATATTGGGTTTCTGTTTCCCCTTTACTCTACTCCCTTTCTCCAATCTTGGTGATCTCGGCACCACTAAAATTCAAAAAATGTCCAGGTAAGGCTATTCAAGTTCACCTTCAAAAAGAGGTAAACTGTTCATTCTTATGATCCACTGAGTTCTCTAGCAATAGAATTTTTTTGCATAGGTTTTGTCTGACATTATGTGTCTGTACAATAATTGAATTCACCTCCAGGATCAGACAAGGGAGAAGAACCCAGAATGCTGCATCTGCCCTTTCTGTACAGGCAAATGCAGCAGCCTCGAGGCCAAGATTCAGCAGGTCACACTTGGTCTGTGACTATTCCTCCTTGTGATGAAATGGCTGTTTGAATAGGGAAACAATTTCCAGGTTACAGAGATATGATGTATTTTGCTGGGAGAAGCAAAATACATACAGCTACATACAGCTTTCAGATATCATATAGTTTCCTGCAGGTCCTGCATCATCATCACCCACTCCATGTGAATATCTTGGATACTCTATGGATTCCCAAACTCCACCAGGGACCTGGCACAGAGCATCTCAGAGAAAACAAGAATGGTTGGTATCTTAGCCTTCATCAAGGGTCAGGCTCAATACCATGTACAACTTTCTACTCATTTATATGGTCAGTGACCCTACGAGAGCCACTACACACACAAGGGAGACCACAACAGAGTGAAAAAGCTAATCTAATCTACTCCTTTCAGATGCACCCTGCTAGAGGCATCACCTGCTGGCTCTTAGACCCAAGGAGAAGGATATGAGAGCTCTGAATAAAGATTTACTTATGGGAAATAGTATTAGCAGGATAAAGCTAACAGAAAGCCAAGGTTAACTGAAACATATAATTAAACTTCACATTTGCTTTAATAAAATACAATATTGACTTTGCTCTTTAAAGTAGATTAGGTTGTTGACATTACAGCAGTACAATAAACAAACCACTAAGCCTTTTACTAGCAGAACAGAAAATTAAAGCTGGTTATGACAAGCCAAATAAAATAAGTTTACTCAGGACTGTATAAATCATCAATAAGAATTCCTAATCATTCGCCTCCAAAAAGCTAGATTATTTGATCTGCAACAAAACTAGGGCTGTGTCAGCAAGTTGGATGCAAATCAAACAACATTCAGACATCTCAAAAATTCTGAAAGTATGTGCCTGGAATACAAACAAAGGACAGAAATTCAGTGAAGCCCTCTTAGGGCTGTAGAAAAATAAATTAAAGCTGTTTTCTTACATTGAGATGTGATTATTGAAACAGGAGTCTTTCATCAGCATGGCATATTACAGCTGAAACATCACCCCCAGCTTTCTAGTCTTATTTTCTAAGCATATTTTTACAAAGATTTTTCTTTGTTTGATGCATGCATTTTATATACAGTACAAAGCTCAGCTGTTCATTTTGATGCTTTATCGCATTGTATTACCTTTTAATACGAAGCCACATGGTTGCTGAAAAGGTCTACTGTAATTTAGGGCTTGCCAGGCACAATAGCACACTTTGATGCATATATTTTATATACAGAGTCTGATTGTAATGCTTGTGATCAATAAAGATATTCACTCATGCATGGAGTGAATTTGTGAACTATTAATATTTTATTATCTGGTTCCCTAAATCATAGTCCACTCCTGCCTCAATAAAATTAATTATCTAGATTTATTCACACTATATAAATAAGGATTAAGAGCAAAATACAAATAATACTAAAACAGTTTCTGAAATAACTCAAAAAATATGACACAGAGATTCACATGCAGCATGAAACAATTTATTTACATTTATTTGAATACAGATTTGGCTAGAGTTATTCATAATACATGATGAAGGTTGAAGGGTTCATCCATTTGCAAAAAGAAAAGCATCTCTATTTTTTACAATGCAACAACTTATTTTTTAAAGTACCCATCTTACATACTTACTTAAAACTTTACCTACTTAGATCTGCTTTTGAGCATTTGGCAATGGTTTGATGATTTTTATATAGAGATATATGGATACAGATATATATAATTTATACACTAAAAGACAGAAAATGTTGGAGAAAATATGCTGCCCTGCTGTTCTTAGCAAAAGTCCAGCTATCCTGAATACGATGCAGATGTGGAAGAGACAAAAGCTTCAGAGATTTCTGTTGCTTAGTAAGACCCTGTTGGTGAGAATTAAGGCACAGGCCAACATGGCTGACACTGTTGCGGGAGTTCAGTGGGTCACAGGCCTCGTGACCAGGAAGAGAAAGTGAATGCGGCCTTCTACAGGCAGCTGCAATCAGCCTCACGATCACAGGCCCTGGTCCTTATGGGGGACTTCAACCACTCTGATGTCTGCTGGGACAATCACACAGGTAGGAACAAACAGTCCAGGAGGTTCCTGCAGAACACTGTAGATGATAACTTCTTCATGCAGATGGTTGATGAGTCAAAAAGGGGAAGGGTGCTACTAGACCTGATACTAATGAACAGAGATGGTCTAGTGTTAAATGTGAGGGGGGGCAGTCTTGGCTGCAGCGACCATGAGATGTTGCAATTCAAGATCCTGAAGATCCTGCATGGAGAAAGCTGGACAAGAAATAGAATTGCAACCCTGGACTTCAGGAGAGCTAACTTAGACCTCTTCAGGGAGCTCCTTGGAGTAATCTCCTGGACCAGGGTCCTAGAAGGAAAGGGCATCCAGGAGAGTTGGCTAGTATTCAAACATCACTTTCTCCAAACTCGGGATCAGTGCATTCCTTCAAGAAAGGGGTCGAGCAAAAGGGGCAGAAGGCCTGCATGGATGGGCATGGAGCTGTTGGTTAAAATTAATGAGAAAAAGAGTGCATGCATAATGTAGAAGAAGGGCCAGACCACATGGGAAGAATATAGGAACATTGTCAGAGAATACAGAGATGGAACAAGGAAGGCCAAGGCCTGTTTGGAATTAGAGTTAGCAAAAAGTACAGCAAGAGGAAGACTAGGGAAAATATTAGTCTGCTGCTGAATGGGGAGGGTGCCTTGGTGGTGGAGGATGCAGAGAAGGCAGAGTTACTAAATGCCTTCTTTGCTCCTGTCTTTACTGCTAAGGCTAGTCCCCATGTACTACAGAGCCCGGAGACAGGCCCGGAGAGAACCAGGAGAGAGGAGGACTTTCTGCTGGTCGAGGAGGATTGGGTTAGGGATTATTCAGGCAAACTGGACACCCATAAATCTATGGGCCTGGATGGAATGCACCCAAGAGTGCTGAGGGAACTGACGGGGGTTATCGCTCAGCCATCATCTCCAAGAGGTCGTGGAGAGTGGGGAAGGTGCCGAAGGACTCCAAGAAAGCCAATGTCACATCAGTCTTCAAGAAGGACAAGAGGGAAGACGCGGGAAACTGCAGGCTGGACAGCCTCACCTCCATCCCTGGAAAGGTGATGGAGCAGCTCATCCTAGAGATCATCTTTAGGCATGTCAAGGAAAAGAAGGTGACCAAGAGTTGTCAGCATCTATTCACCAAGGGGAAGTCCTGTTTGACGAACTTGATAGCCTTTTACAATGGGATGACTGGCTGGCTGGGTGATGGGAGAGCCGACTTCAGCAAGGCTTTCGACACAGTCTCCCATAACATCCTCATAGAGAAACTGATGAGTGGTCAGTGAGGTGGATTGAGAACCGGCCAGATGGCTGTATTGGAGATGGAAATTCTATGATCTGTAGAGTCATAAATAAGCATTGCGTAAAACAAAATCCAGACCTTGGAGGGAAAACACTGAATCTTGGCAATGCTCAGCAGAGGCCACTGACAAAGGAAGGTTGTAATACCCGGATCCCTGAAGAAGAATGAAAAGCAACATGTTATCTAAACCAACAAAGAAGTAGTTAGTTCAGAAGAAGCAGAACTGCTGTTCAGGCTGGTTTGCAGCCAGCCTGACTACAAACTGCTGTCTAAGGAAGTTTGAAGGCCAAAGTCACTGTGAGAACGAGAAGGATAAGGAAAGAGAGACCACCAAATTGAGGGATGAGACCCCCTTCTGGAATTTGCGCAGGCGCAGTCCTAAAAGGATGATATAATAGAAAAGTGGAGATTTCCCCGCCCCTGGGAGGCCTCCTGGCACGTACTGGCCCTATGTGATCGGACACCCCAGGGGATAAAATACGAAGGGCAGATTTGGGGGATGGAGACTCCCAATATCGAGGCCAATGTTGTTTCCTGCGGGGACGCCCTCTATGATTGAGAGCCTGCCGGCCCCTCCAGCCCACTACCTTGGAGAGATGAGTGGTCTCATAATTCTGCTGGTGAGTATTATTCAGTAAGTAACTTTTTCCTATTCACATGTACTAACCAATTCGTGTTCGTTTGTACTTGTATCTATGTTGTGTTAATTAAAGGCATCACTGTTATTAATTCTATTTCTTGTCCTTGGATTGCCGAATCCTGAGCCCATCTGGCACAATGGCAGAGCTCAGAGGGTGGTGCTAAATGGGGAGGAGTCTAATTGGAGACCTGGGGCCAGTAGAGTCCCTCAGGGGTCAGTATTGGGCCCGGTACTGTTCAAGTAATGACTTGGATGAGGGCACAGAGGGCACCCTCAGCAAGTTTGCGGACAATACCAAACTGGATGGAGTGGCTGACATTCCAGAGGGCTGTGGTGCCATTCAGAGGGACCTAGACAGGATGGAGAGTTGGACAGAGAGGAACCTCATGAGGTTCAACAAGGACAAGTGCAGGGGAGGAATAACCCCAGACACCAGTACAGCTTAGGCGTTGACCTGCTGGAGAGCAGCTCCATAGAGAGGGGAGTCCTGGTTGATAACAAGTTAACCATGAGGCAGCAATGTGCACTTGTGGCCAGGAAGGCCAATGGGATCCTGGCCCTCATCAGCAGGAGCGTTGCCAGCAGGTCGAGGGAGGGGATCCTGCCCTTCTACTCAGCTCTGATGAGGCTGCACCTGGAGTATTGTGTCCAGTTCTGGACTCGCCAATACAAGAGGGATGTGGAACTTCTAGAAAGGGTTCAGCGTAGAGCGACAAATATTAAGGGTCTGAAGCATCTATCTTATGAGGAAAGACTTAGTGAGCTGGGCCTGTTTAGTCTGGAGAAAAGAAGGCTGAGAGGAGATCTGATCAATATGTATAAGTACCTTAGGGGAGAATGTAGGGAGGATGAGGCCAAACTCTTCTCAGTGGTGGCCAGTGACAGGACAAGGTGTAATGGGTGTAAGTTGAAACACAGGAAGTTCCACCTCCATTTGAGGAAGACCTTCTTGACTCTGAGGGTGACAGAGCCCTGGAACAGGCTGCCCAGAGAGGTTGTAGAGTCTCCTTCTCTGGAGATCTTCAAAACCTGCCTGGATGCAACCTTGTGCCATGTGCTCTAGGTGTCCCTGCATTGAGTAGGGGGTTTGGACTAGATGATCTCTAAAGGTCCCTTCCTACCTCAACCATTCTGTTATTCTGTGAGTAACTCCTTTCCACGTTACTATGTGCAGCAAAGCTGGAATTAGAGCAGATATATGGCCAAGTGATCTCTTGACAGTAGTAGCTGACCAAATATTAAATGAAGAAGAAACATAAGGCATAGACATAATGTGAAAAATAAATATATATTTTGCCATTGCAACAGGCAGTTGGAATTGATGATTCAGAAGACCTCTTTGTTACTACTTTAAGTAAAAGCTAAGGGATAATTCATGAGTCTACAAGTCTCCAAGACAGTCACCAAATGACTCTAGTGGTGTGTGGTAAACTGGAAGAGATGAAAATATTCTGTTCTCATGGTAAAACAATAACAGAGATATCTAGGTTTCCTTTGTTTACTCCTCAGGTAAGCCCAGGAGGAGTTAACCACACATAGTGCAAGCTGGAATCCTAATTTGTTCATTATTATTGTACATTTGATCCGCTGTTCCAAATACAATTCCAAGGCTAAGTATAGACTTCTTTGCAATCCAACCACCACTTTTGAGGCCATTAATATCCAGAAGATCTCTGTCTGGAGATATACCCATTCAGAGTAACTCTGTAGCCTTATCTCTAAGTATCTGGCTTGAAGGGGCTGAGATTAGAGTTTGGGTGCTCATGCAAAAGACTGAAAAATCAGTAGAAATTTGATAATAGCCCAGAAAAAGTTAGCTAAGTGACTTCGCTCAAGTAAATAAATTTAGATACGCCCTATGATTTAGTTCTTGGCTTAAACAGCAGCCCTACCCCTTGGAAACTATTACTAACAGTTTAGCAAATTCCATATAAAGAGGGTTATTTAAAAAGAAATCCACAGCATATCCCACTATGAGTGAAATATATTTCTGGCATTCACTGCTGTTGTTTTTTAAAATATTGTTGGGTCTAAGATGGACACTGCCATCAAAATATGTAGGGTTTTCAGCTATGTGTTACATATTGTTTGGGGTTGATTTTGTTACACATCCAGCTGTGTTTGTATTTGGGAACAATGTTTGAAATCAAGGGTCATCTCTGCAGGCAATTGTGCTGGGAAAAATTAGCTGGCATAGTAAACAGAGGATTTGAGTGAAATACCATTCACAGCAGAAAATGAATACTACAAGCTGGTTAAAACAGTGGGGCAGAGTGTCATTATCTGAAAATATTTAGTAATGGAACATATGACAAAAGGACTATTTTCCTTAGGAGATTGATGAGTAATATATTTATGCTTTAAAATTAAGCTATTCTCCCTTTTTAAGCCACACTCCCTTTTTAACAAATCCCACCAATGGGATGACCAGAGAGAGTGAATCTAAAAATATGAATTCTTTTTCACCTTAAGAAAGTTCTCTAAGAACCTTCTCCAGTGACTTGGAATACACATCATTGGAAAAAAAAATAGGAAGGTGCCATCTCTTCTTGGTCTAGACTCCAGATATGAAGAAGAAAAGATTTTGGTCCCATATGCTAAGTTATGTATTAAAAGTGTGTGCATAGGTCTATATTATTCTCCTGCTTTCCACATAGATCAATGTCCAGTAAGACATAGCAAAGTAAAGACTTAGCATCTCAGATCCATCCAAAAGGACAAAGAGTGGATGTTTCCGCTGTAACTTGCCTGTGACGTGACAACTGGCCTTTCCGGCTGCTCTTCATCACTTTCTCTCTTTCCCACATGGGAAAAAAGAAATTGTCTGCCAGAGCCCTAGCCCAGGGCCCCTTGTGCCCATCAAGACTGACAGGATGTTTGGAGGTTATTCGCTGCAGCCATGGTCCAGCATCAAACAACTACTCTAAAGGTGAGAGGAGGAGAGTCTTATTCATCTGTGATCAGCTGCTTCCTGGAACTACTAAACAGACAGCGGAATTTGCAAGCTGCTGTGTATTGTCTGTTTGCAGGTGTATGTATGACCCAGGAGATCACATGGGTTTTGATTAGTGTATTGCAATGCAAGTGAAAGTGTGTTTTTATTTTGCAATTATAAAAGCAGACTATGCTTTGCAGAGTAAGATAATGACAAAGGAGGCACTATCTTCAGATGCCTGTCTCCTGCAAAGAATATAATTGCTGTTTTTTTTTTTTTTTAATGTATTACTGAAAGGAGATGTGGGAGAATCTAGTACCTATAGCAATCTTTTCTTAGACATTTGTAAAGACTGACTGAGGAATAGATTTCTGTATTGCTTCTGGTTCTCTCTTTTTTCTTTTGATATAATTCACTATAATTGGAATTATTCATATGCATATATTTTTCCTATCCCTCTTCGCCTTTGTGGAAACCTTGATCCACATTGCACGATAAATGAGAAGCATTTGAAAGAGTTAATCTAGGCGTACATTCACACATTACAGTAATGTATAAATAGACCCATTTTAAGAATCTGCAGCAGATTATGAGAAATGTTACAACAAAAGCGCCCTTTTCTCATTTGATTAAAATAAGTTTTGATGTTATGCTCGGAAGTAGACCGTTATATGGTAGATATCTACATTTGCTCATTTGAATCCCATTTCTTTTCACAATGGGCTACATAGTTTCTTTGTCCGTTGTGTCAAAATGTTACATTAAAAAAAAAAAAAAAAGGGTGAATGGTGCCTCTGATCTGTCTGCCCAGCTACTTAAAGTCATTCTTTGAAACCTAGCAATTCTACTTGAGAATCAGATCAATAGCCAACTCTTCTAGCCCCAGTAATGGCCAGCTTCAGGTACTTCTGGGAAATGAACATAAAGGCCAAGAAGGTGTCAGCTATAAAAGATGAACAAAAAAATTTTTGATCACATTTGACCAAATGTCACCTTGAAATTTGAAGGTTCATCTTTCTTCCAATCCCAGAGGCTTCTTAATTCTTTTTGAAACTTAATAATGTATGTGAATATTATTCATAGACCTATAAAAGGCCAGTTCAGTTCATATTTTACCCCCAGCAAATGTACAGCTTTTGAATTAGACTGCAACTATTCATTTATGGGATAATAATATTTCACATGGAAAAGAATGTCTCTAACCAATGTCTGCTACACTGGACCCATGCTAGCATATATCAGTTTACGGAAACTCTGCAAATAGCATATTTATCTATTTTTTGGTGGAGAAGAGTTAATCTGGAAAGATACTAATCCATATGATTCCAGCCCCGGAAAACACTTATACACAATCTTAGATCAGTGAATTCCAGCCATTGCTATTGATAGTCTCTTTAAAAAAATCACATCTGTGATAAATGCTGTGTAGCATTTATGGTCTCACATTTCTTTCCTCCTGGCTTCACTATTCTGAGGCCCCTTTTATTACCTTAATGCTCCTTAGAAGATATCCACAGGTTTCCAAAGGTGTTCAGTGCCACAGGCTAAAAAACAGTCTTAAATGAGGCAAATATTCTCCCGTAGACACCATTATATGTTTTGCTTGAACAGCTTTTCTACTGCAAACCATTTGGAGCTTTTAGTCAACACGTGCACAACATCTGACTCAATAAAGTCCTACTGCATCTAGTGTGTATAGGAATTGTCACAATTATGTTATGATTGCACGCAGTCTATTTTATTTATTTTTACAAATAGAAAAGAACAATCTCTGATTCAAGGTTTCACCCTTGTCTTTCATGCCAATATTTGAAAAAGAGTCTAAGCACTTATATAACATTTCTAGTATATTTCTGCTAGAGAAGAGAGGAGCTGAGATTTACATGCATTTTATTTTATTTATTAATTTGAGATGGCTGGTGACTGTTGTCCATGTTGTTTTTTTTTTTTTCTTTTTCCATTCATTAACAATGTGTTGATTGAATTTCATTTGCTTGCTAAGAAAAAATCTGGAGAGGGACAATTTTCGTTTATTTATTTTATTCAATGTCATTTCAATCTCAATATTCAATCTCAATTCCTGTTGACAGTGGGTCTAGGCTTGTATACTGGGCAGGGGAACCTCCAAGGTTTAGTGGCTACCTCAAAAGAAGAAAAAAAAAAAAATCGTTTTTATTCTTTTTGCTCTCTCCCAGATAGAGCATGACAGGGGGAGGGGAGTGAAGAAAATAAAACAGAAAGTTGTCTGAAATGTTACTCAGTTTATTCGAAATACAAACATGAAATGTGGAGATTTTGAAGAGTACTCAGTGCTGGCCTAAACATTCTTGGCTCCCACAGAAATGCCTGGTAAATTGTCCGTTGACTTCAGCAACAAATAGTTTTTAAGATACCACCTCTGGCTTTTCTTTTTAATATGAGCGAGATACAGCTTTTTCAGACTATAGAGATTCTCCCAAATTCCTGGATTATTCAGAATCACTTTTTGTTATCCAAAAGACAAAAAACATGGCTAGGTCCCAAAGAAGGAGAATTTTGCTTTCTAAATTTAGAGGTGATCGTGCTGATATTGTTAACTACATCATGAATAGGAAAGTAGAACTCAGGTTTTTGGCTTCATTTTTTTTCCAAAAGTCTGTACTGCTGTAATTATATGTCTCTTTGCAGGCAGTCTTATTAAACTGTTTCTCTCCATGTCTATCCCTGTGTTTCTGCCAAGGTGCTGTGCACACAGCGTTCCATGCTGTAAAGCATCTGGTTAAAATGAATCTATCTTCACTTCTCTATATACTTAGCTAATTTTTCTAGAGAAAGAAACTGTATTTCATTGAGTGATTGTCTCCAAAGTGGACAAACAGTCCAGTAAAAAGTAAAGCATTTTCCATAGAGAACTTTGATGATGGCTTGTTTATGGGTAACACGTGAAAGGTGAGAAAGAATAGACTCCATTCCTAGCAATGTTTGCATTCATAAATTTTTAGATCTATTGTCAATGCATGTAGTATATGAGCAATAAAAACAAAATACAATTTGCTAACCTTGATATAATTGATATCAGTTATACACACTGTTCAGTGCCTGCCAGATTTACATAAATTTCAAGGGATGGATGAAAACAGTCTTTAAATTTCTTCATATTTTTGCATGTTTGAAAGAGAGAACCTTTGCTAGAAAGAAAGAGAAAGCTGAATTTCTCTACTCTGTATTATTACTGGTATTCTCTTGTGAGAAAGGAGCATAACACACTTGCTTAGTTGCAAGGGGGTTGAAATTTGTGCTAAACAAACCTGAACGGCACTTATGGACAAAGACTATCTTAAAAATAAGGAGAATGATTTCACTGGAATCCCTTTACAGCCGATGGAGTACTGTGCAAAGGGCAATTCACTTCAGAAGCGTAAATTTATGTGTTCTGAATTATCTTCCTAGAGGGTTCCAGGCTTTTGATTATGAGGAGACCAAACATCCTGAGGCTAATGTTAGTATTTTAAAGGTTCTTTTAGCTCTTTTCTGTGTAGGAAAGCATCCATATCCATTTGGATTCATAGTCCTGAGCCTGCTGGAGTGAGGCTCCCTCATCAGTCAACACACCTGACATGCGAGACCTGCTGAGATAAATGCAGTTCTCACCTGGCTTGTGCAGAATAATTTGAGAAAATTAACCCAAAATCTGACAAATAAATAGTGATCCCTGAGGAAATCTACCATGATGCTACATCTCAAGGCAAATAGGCAGGCAGACATCTCACTTGGTACAAAGACTTCAGCACTTCCAAGGCTCCTTTTAAATCAATTTAATGCTTAACAGAGTCATGGAGCATCAAATCCTTTATGGACCTTCTCTTTCTAAAGCAGAGTGTCAATGTAGTTTCACTAGGGGGAAAATTTTAACAACTTATATCAGGAGAGAAATTATGACTAATCTGAGATGAAATTCCAGGAAAGGCAAAACAGGGTATAGTTTATACATGTACAAACAAGTCAGTAAATTCTACAGGAGGGTTTATCTCACCTAGTTGCCTGCTTTAAAACTTCACAATTTTCTTGCTCTCCCTTGGGCCCTATTTTACATGAATCAACAATTGTCTAATGTATAACTTGACCCTCCTGCTCCTGGTCCAACCTAAGACAAGATCTTAAAAGAAGAAAGATATAAGAACTGAAATAATTCAGGTGCATATTTTTAAATAAAGACCTTTTAAAATGCCCAGTTTGTGCATATTTGTATGCCTGAAGACTTTCTGAAGTGTGACACTTAGGGAACTTTTACCTCAAGTACCTCAGTTTTTAACTCAAGGATCTAAAATATGTGAACCATTTCTAGATGTAATTTAAAATTTATTCTGGACAGTGTTTGATTTCAGCTTAAGCCTCTACTTGACACTTCCTATGTCTTTTGAGATATTTCCTGCCTTACAACCCTTATTGCAAATAGATTGTCTCAGTTTCAATAACTTTCCTTCAAGTAAGGGTCATCCGAAGGATTTCTGCTGCTCTTAAATATGCAAACTCCCTTCAAATTTATCTGCTCATCTCTGGAAAGATCCTACAGCAAAAGTGCTTCAAAACAACACTAGTTTCTGGTTTTGTTCACATCAACCCAGCTGTCCTGCACTTAAAAAGTAAAGACAAGTATGGGCTGCAGAAGTGTATTTCTTTCTTTCATACTAGGGTTGCTTAACCTTAGCCAATCCCATTTCATGCTCTAGGACTACCTAAGGCATTAAGTCACCCAGAAATCATCCCAGGGAGTTAGTCAGAAAGACAAAAATGGTCTGTGCATCTTGGATGAAATCCTTGGTAGCTATTGAAGCATCTGTAGCTGCAGAATGCCATAAAATTCCACCAATGACGTTCACTGACATGCCAGAGCGCTACAGTAGGCACCAAAAAGTATTTCCAGTCTTCTGATAGATGTCATTAAAGACTTTTCAAAAAACGTCACTGTAGCAGCATTGAATTAAATGTCTTTCCCAGATTTCCTGCAGATTTTTCTCATATTCTGTCTATTCATCCTGTTTCACAACCAGTTCCCACCATCATCTGGAACTGTTTTAATTGGACTTTTCTTAAGGACCCAGTAGAAATTGTTAAAGCCAGGCAATAAATGAAACCACTTGGTGAAAATCTGCTCAGTATCCTGCAAGGTTAGCATTAGAATGATCAATGAACAGTTCATTCAGATTCAATAACTGGCTTGAGTAAGAAATTAAAATTATGTCCCCCTCTACAATGATTCATTTATCTCATTAATTTCATTAAAAAAAAAAAAAAGTTTTTTTCAGATACCCTGGCTCAATTTCTCTCCCTTGATGATTGAAAAAGGAGGAGGGAATCATATCTGCTCTTGAAGAGGACAGGCCATATTAAGGAATTTGGAAGCCCCAGCTCTTGCTGAGTACTTAGATTCCAGCTTCTTTCATTAAGCAGAAGTCCCTGTTTACCTGAAATTCTCAAAGCTAATCCGATAAACTGACATTGCGGCATGCAGTTCTGATTATCTTGTGTTAGGACAAAATAACCATACGGCAATTTAAAAAAAAAATCTTTAAAAGGATGATGATATGACTAAAAAGACTAAAAAACAGTATTGTGGAGGTGACTAGGGAATGATTTTTTGTTGCTGTTTTCTAGAATATAGGAAGAGAGCCAAGAAAGCAGTGAGACAACAGTTTAAACTAAATGCTTTATTTTTGCTTACAGGGCACAGTCAAACTCACTGCCAGAGAATGTTGTGAAAAACAAAATAAAAGAGGAAGAAAGTGAACAGACAAATTCTTCTAAGACATACACAACCTTTATTTTTTCCTTTTTTTTTTCTTTAATGATGAGCTAAATACAATTTTATACACAAAATGTCCTTAACTTAGTGATTATCAGGATTGGTAGACTTTACTGCAGAAGGAGGATCCTCTACATACCATGTTTTCTACTTTTTTTCTTTTCCTATCTTTTAGTATACAGGAGCAAAAAAGAAAAAAAAAAACATGAAGGATCTAATAGAGCTACTCTCAACAAAAGGATACTGAGCTAGATGAACCCTTGTTCTGACCTGCTGCAACTGCTTTACATGCTTGTAACACATGAAATTTTTTGCTTCCTCTGCTTACAAAAGTCTTCCTTTGTAAGGAAGTCACATCACCACTGTCCAGGTATAGATGGAGAGAAACAGGAGAATTGCTTTAAAATAGTTTTGAATACATTTCTGAGGAGAAAGCACAGCATCTTTCTCATAAGTATACATAAACTTTAGTGACCCATAGATCAATGCCTGCATCATTTAAAATGTGCATTTGCTTATAACAAGTATCTGCCTTGAAATTTGCCTCATAAATTCTTCTTGAAATTTCCTATGCACTCTCTTCTTTGAAGTTTTCCAGGCCATCAAAAATCTTAGCAGTTTGTTTTGGAAATTAGTGAAAATATGAGCAGATATTTTAAGATATTTTTCTGAGATAGTCAGAGTTGGCTTTCCATGCTGCTTATTTTCCGCTTTTTGGGAAGGCAAGACTCCTTGCTGGAGAGGTTGTTGCTTGCCAGGGACACACATAGACTGACAAAGGGGTTACAGAGAATGTGAGTCTGTGAAAGGGAGCTGCTCTAATGTTTTGCAATTTGAGCTGGAGAGGAGCATGATCACACCTGAAAGTTCTTCATTTAACCCCAGTTAAGACAGTGTCAAATAAATCAAAAATTGTTAGAACTCTTGCACCCAGCAATAGAGTATGTAATGTCTGCACAAGCCTGGAATAAAAAAAAAACAAATTTGTTTCTGTTGTTTTTAAGTATTTGAGCTTCTAATAATTATACAGTCAGGGAGTTGATTTCTTCTCCCAGTATTTGTGAGCCTAATTAAGCCTCACATTTATTATTAACACAGCATCCTATTTTGCATTGGGGTTACAACCTCCTGAGGATCTGCTCTGTTGTGCTGCGACACCCGAAGCCTCAAGGCTGGCTAATTACAGAGGCCTGCCTGTGCTCCATTAGGATACTGCCCTCTTTAATCCCCTCTTGCTTTTACAGGCTGGGAATGGTTTCTTTCCCTGGTATTTGAAGTTCAAATTAAGTCTCATGTTTATTAGTAAGACTGTCGTCTCATCAGAGAAACACAAGCCCTCTGAGCAAGATCAGAGGGTGCTCTGCACGCTGGAAGCTATCAAGGGATTCCCCGCAACATGGAAGGGATCAGGTCAGCAGCAGCAGCAGAGGAGTTAGTTTTATAGTAAACAAACAAAAAGCAGATCTGAAAATAATATCCAAAAGTCATGAAAGAAGTCTGAAACTTAAGAGAAGGGCTCTCACCTTTGATATGTGTGCCAAAGAAACAGGGATGGTCTGAGCCTAAGATTGAGGCACTTAGGTACACGGTGCAGTAGACATGGTGGCAATGGGTTTGTGGTTGGACTTGATGATCTTGAAGGTCCTTTGCAACCCTAATGATTCAATGATTCCGTATCCCTAAACTAAATGATCATGACTTTGTGGTTTGTGCATCATAGTAGAAAGGGAAAAGGACACTAAGGTGAATAGCAATGACTATAAAGCTAGTAGGACAGCATGGTTTTCATCCTCTCCTCCTGTTGTGCTTGGGAAAGTATCACTCTTTCTCACCACTGTGACTGCTGTCACAGGCTCACCTAAGCCCTAAGGACATGCTACTGCAGTGTGCACCCATCACCAGAGCTGTTCTAGCAGCCAGACCTTTATATATAACCTCTTCTCACATAGGAGTCCATTACGATTTTTAACCAAGACTAATATAAAAAAGGCTGAAAGAAGCAGTACTCTGAAGTAGTGGCCATGAGCTTGTACTGGGGACCTCAGCTCTGTTGCTGCTTCACCACAGGCTCACTTTAACACCATACATAGATTTATGCTCAGGATTTCTTACCCAAACTTTACTTGCTGCTTTTCTGTCTAGTGTCTTTGCCCTGAATCTTCATCTTATTCTAATTAAATTCATTCTGCTGCTGACCTACCTCTGATATTCAGCTGACTCCATATCTGCTCACAGCTCGAAGACTTCAGCTTAAATACAGTAAAGGGACATGACTGCAAAAATAGCACATTTTCTCTGAAGAATCTTCTTCTTGCATACCTTGCAGGTATCGAGTTCTTTTTTTTTTTTTTTTTTTAAAAAGGAGTATCATCCTCAGCTCTGTGAACAGCTGCTTGCTTTGCAGTCTGGTTTCATTTATCTGTAACGAAACTGGAACAAATGCGAAAAAAATTCTTCAGCCGAATAAAAAGACAACATGAAATGGGTTGCAGTTGTCTGCTGTCTGGGCTGGCAGAGTTTCAGACAAAGTCATGATGGCACCCAAACTGAATGGCTTCAATTTTCAATGAAGATAAGGGTCTTAGAATCAGAGGACAAAGGCAGGGTGATCAGTGAGGCTACGGAAATGAAAATATCCGTGTCAGATGTAGACACAACACTCAGTTTACTCTGTCACCTCTTAAGGGATTATATAACCAGCCTCTGGCCCAGTGTTATAAGTCAAGCAGCAGGGAGTTTTAATTAGATCTGTTGAGTCTGAGGAACAGTTTTATAACTGTGAAGTGAAGCAGGTGTAGTTCATGCAGCATGTGAACGAATGCTGACCTGCCTGTCGCAGGATGCTAGTCTGCCCTGAGCAGAATGCAAGCCTGAAAGGCTTTTCAACACTGGTGCACAAAAGAGCACCTAAATGAAGTAAAACAGAAAATGAGATAAATACATCAGTGATTTAACAGAAGTAGGCTGTGCCAGACTAATGTGATACCTTTCCTTGATAAGACAACTGATCTTCCAGACAAAGAAATGCAGAAGATCTAATCTACCTAGAGTTCAGTAAAGCATTTAATATGGTGCCACATGGGATGCTATTAATTAAGCTAGATGAAATGGGAATTAGTGGAAGAACTAGAAGGTGGGAAGTAGCTGGGTAAAAGAAACAACATAATAGATCATTTCAAGTGGAAATTATCAGTGTGGAGAGAGGCTACTTATGGACTCTTACAGATACCAGTTTTAGAACCAGTTATATCAGTGAAATTGCAACAAAATAGATTAACACAGCATTTGCATATATCATCTCTGCACAGAAAAATATGAGCTTGCAATGAGCTCCCTCATTTTAAGCTGATACCAGGATGTGAGCCAGATCCAATCCAAGGCAATGGAACAACTTAACTGCAGCTCTGATATCATAAATGAGGGAATGAGAGACTCATACCCCTGAGCTGAACTCCAAAGCTTTTGAAAAGGATCTGACTCACGTCCTGTGGTGTTAAGAGTGCGTGTAGACCAAGTCCACAAAAGATTACATAGATGCACCACAGAAGAATAATCAAGGTATAACACAGAAAGAGAACAGTGACCTGTAGACTGGAGTAACAGAAATAGGGTACAAGAAACTTGAAATCCAGAAATATTATTTTTCCTTAGAAGCTAGACATTCTTAGTGGAAAATAAGAAGCAGATAAACTGGATTCATTATCTGACTACAGGATGAAAATGAGACAAAAAAAAAGTGATGTGGTGATGAAGATACCCTCCTAAAATGTTTCAAATAGAATTTATTGTGCAAAATTCTAACAAGACTGCACTGCATACTATGCACAATTACATTCACAGGACATCAAGAAAACTGAGCACAAAATGCTTCAGGGAGCAATGAGAATCTCTGGGGAAACTTTCTTCTTGAGGAAGCTTTCTTGTAGCTTAACCACATGCATAGCCATGTCCTTATTCCTCATTTCCTTAGCATACATGCTGTTAATTTTGTATTCTGTATTATGGGTGGAGCTTTGCCTCCTTCCAGCTGAGTTTGGTACCTGACAACATAAGCATTTCCCATTTGTTTCAGGAAAAAGTCACAAGAGTTAATTTAAAATATAGCAATAAAAGAGAAAGGTTCATACAATCAGAAACTGATCTAAGATAGGAGGAGGTAAATGGCTCCCATTTGGTAATTCAAAAATCTGTTCCTTATTGTTTTTCAGCTGTTAGCCATTGCCTCCCAATTGCTTGTGCCTGACTGTGTACTAATTGGACCCAACAAGCATTGGTAAGAAGGGTCAAAGAGACAAAGGCTTGGCTTGGGTCTTGGTTCATGATGCAGGAAAGTCATGCTTGTTCTGCTTAGCACCTGGATAATGAAATTCTTATTTAAGGCAGAGGATAAGGTTAACATAAGAACAAATTGTTTTACGCTGGCCAGAAATAAATACATTTTGGCTAGAATGCCTTTAGACTGCTTCTCATGATCACAGCAGTGGGATTCTGAAAAATCCATTTTTAGAAGGGCTTGTACGATAGTCTTTCCAGTCAATATCAGAGGGCAGGCTCTGCAGCGGTGGGCATCCCTTCAAGCTCTTTGTTCTTACCTTGAGAGAATTACAGAGAAAATTCTGTAATAATCTGTAGTTTAGATCATAAAACATGAGCCAGAAAAAAAACACAAAACACAGCTTGACTTTTGGTTCCCAGGTGGAGTTTGCAGAATTGGCATTTAGAGCAACCATCTGATCTCATTAGATATGGAAGCCATCAAGAGATGATAAACATGGAGTCCCATAGTACCTTTTTTGCAGTCACAATTTAGAGCTGAACAGCATTTAATGCCAAGTTGAATAAAATGCTGCCATTTGATTTACTGGCATTCTCATGCGTCAACTTCAGGAAGTGTGTGAGGTTGGTGCACCCTCCGCCAGTCAAGGGAGTCATGCAGAACTATTGTCAACATGCTGGTAAGTGCAATGGCTCAGGGGGTGAATTAGAGAAGGGAGTTTAGAACATGGGCTTAAGGCTCAGCTGGGTAGCAGCCAGTGGCATGATGACATTGTGTAGATGCACAGTTTCCAAAAAGCACTTGCTGCATGTGATCTGCTCAGCAAACTCATATAACCAGATATAGATGTTTGGCCAGCTTCTTTCTGCCTGCCAGGTGGGTTTGTCCATAGCTTCTGATTTCTGCAAAACAATCTGTTTTTGTGCATGAGTTTTCTCTTAAGAATATGGCTTCAAGAAACAGTCGATTTTTACTTGAAGTTTCAAAAGCACAAAATGTTGATGCAAAACAGCTTTCAAGAATTCACACGTCAATATAAATATAAACATGGTAAAGGTGAATGGAAGGGATTTACTTTAGCATTTTTATTTATATTTAATAAATACTGCTTATTAAAGATAATGCTCACATTACTTGAATAATATAAATTATATATATATTAATATATATAATTTTATATATATATTACATGTACATAATAATTAATGATCACAATACATTTTTACTTTAGCAGTACTCCTGTTGAATATACTGAACGAGGGAATAGCTGTTGTGTACACTTTTAGAAATCAGAGAGAGTAACTAGCTTTTGAACTGTGTCAGAACCAGAGGATATATAGTGTAGTTGATGCCTTCTGTACTTCTTGCTGGCTGATGGAGGATTATTTAGAAGACAAGTGCCACTGATTTTTTTTAAGTCTTTTCATTCATTTCAGTGAGCACTGAGTAAGGCTGCTAAAATAAATGGATGTCAGCAGACATATAAATGATGCATTAACTAATGAGCCCTTTGTGTCTCGTTGAACTGAAGTGTCTTTTATCATTTCAACAACTGATGTGGACACAGGTGAAGAGCTGCGTTATAAGCTACAACATTCTGGATAACAAGTGGATAAAAAAACTATTATGGACTCATTCTTTGAGATGAACCTTGTAGTAAATAAGTTTAATAGGTATGTATATACACACACACACTGAACTCACATGTAAATAAATATATATGTACATGTAAATATATAACATTATTTATAAACTAGAGATTATTTTATCAGGTCAGATCTAACTTTATATTTTAAGACCTAACTGGATCATCAGATCATCTGCTTTGGCCTTCAGCATATGAAAAGACACATCTTTCAACCCGTTACTCCTTATTGAGTCTGGTTATACAGATATACCAAAATAGTAATAAGATGTAATACAGAAAAAGGACAATATTATTTGTATATCAGTCAGAAAAGGCATTTAGCCAATATCAGCAGCATATACAACCTTTATCAGTAGTTTTAAAATCTGGGTTGACATATTTTTATTCATCTTCTTCATTCTCTGTCATAAGATCAGAGGTTTCTTCTTACTAGGTAAATTGGACCTGCAAAAGAGTTGGACAACATTTGATAAACGCCAGGGATAACGCCCTGTAGACCAAACGGATGGAACCACACCACATGCTGTGTTGTGAGAGAGTAATCCAAGGAATAGGACAACCAAAAGTCACCTTGAAAGGTGTTGACATATGTTCATGGGAAGAGAAAGGATTGCCTAGGAGACAAACAGGAAGAGTGAAGGGATGTGCTGAGTGCTTCCTTCAACTGAAGAATATAAAGAAAGCTGAGAAACAATGTATGGGATAACAGCAAAGGTATGCTGAATCTGGGGGACAACTTGTAGGATGGATGAGTCCGGCAGGGTGTTGAGACTGGATGAATATTTACGTGGACATTACAATCTGTTATAGCCAAAAGGGCTGTTTGATTGTGATGAATAGCCAGAAAATTTTGAGAAATATCTTATCCTATAGAAGTTAATCACACTGCCAAGCAGAGTGTCACCTGGAAAGAGTACTTATATTCATTGTTGAATGTGAGATGGAAAGTTGTCTGAGACAGCACACAGTCACCCTGGGTAATTTTTCATTCTGTTGCCTAATTACATACCACAAATGTCAGTCACACTTCATGTCATCTATAATTATCTGTAATCCAAGAGCAAGAATCCAAAATAAATTTTAAATTTCTGTACTTTACTATTAAATATACTGCAGAATAGGATACATCTGATTGCCAAGTGGGAGAAAGCAATGCCTATTCTGGAGCACTCTTACATATCTTAATAAAAGATCTGCATCAGTGCAAAATCTTGCCCTTGTCTGTCTGTTGAATCTTCTCAGTCCTTTCTGCCTGCACAGGATGAAAGGAATTCTTCTTGAGGCAGTGGCAAATCTCTGATCATAAAAATGACAGAATACTAGAAATTCAAGCCTTGTGTGACATGGAAACAGAACTTTTGCTCTAGATTTTGGTAAAAATGAATATATTAGAAACTGTGGTTATCAGCAGGCTGTTTATGACCAGAAATATTTTCCTATAACTTAGTGCTCCCTATATCTTTAGATTAGATACTTGTAAAATAGGCCATTATGTGTAATAAAAAGCATTTAATGAAAGTTTCATCTGGAGGACAGTGAATTCAACAGACTTAGCTTTGACACTGACAAATGTCTCATAAGAGATGATTTGCATGGAAATCACTGGGGTCTCATTTTAGTTCCTGTAACAAACCAGAACAGTGATTTTATCATTTCAAAGTCATTTATATTAGCCTGGAGCAACATGACACAATAGCAATGCTTAGGAATGTAGCAGTACATCATCTGCATAAGTAGCATAACTTTCACTGCTGTGATAACCATTCTTAGAGCCTATATCATATATATAACCCTTCTTCAATAGGAAAAAAAAGGTCTAATTGGTCTATTACTTCACAGAAAGAGTTATTACCATGTAGCACATGATAATTTAGCTGGAAAAAATGGATGCATACTGAAAAGCATAGCTCACCAATTGGTTCATCCTTTTTCCTACATTTTAGTAGGCAAGAATTTTCTACTACTAGTTTTCACAGTTGCATGCAATATCCAACTAAGAGATGGACACAATGCACTAA
>NW_010586471.1:254344-318812 GCF_000705375.1 Tinamus guttatus
GCTGACAACAGAGTGTGTCAGTCACTTCCCACTTTTGTCATCTTCAAAGACTCCTCTTTTCCTTATTTAAATTGTATTTTCATAATTGCAAATTGCTTTCAGATGACTTAATGAATTCCTATACTTTATTAAAGGCTGAAAGCAGATGGAATACTGCAGCTTTCAGACTAAATGCATTTTTATAAAGAAGCTTTAGCAAAAGCTTCAGCAACAACAGCAATGAGTTCTCTGCATTAAAACTGGCTCCCTAAAGAAGCAAATTAGAGTGGTATAAATGTCATTCCCCACCAGCCCCTGCAAGCAAAACAAGTATTAAATTATATATTGACCTTATGGACATATTTATAAAGCTTCTGAATTCCTGGAGCTGCCACCAATCTCCAAAGAGCTACTGTGACCCATCGATCAGCTAAGATTTGTATGCTTTCCAGTTGATACACTGCTGCATCTTCCTTTGTAGTACCTCTTTAAAGGGATAAGACTGAACTCGGAAAACAGAAATGCTGATGGTAAAATATAGTGTGTAATCTCTATTAGCTATCCACAGTTAATCTTATGATAGCAAGTAGAGAGAGGGATAAACTGCTTTTGTATGATGATACCCCCCCAGTCACTATGGCTTGAAATGAGAACCTGATAAATACAGATGGACTATTAAACTAGCTAAAGCTTTACATTTGAGAGACTCTAGTGCAAAAGTCTACTTAGATCTGTGTGTCATTAATTCAAGTAGTTTACTTGAAAGTAGTTTACATTAGAGACATTTTTGCACAAGATTGTGAACCATAGCTTCTTCATATTGTAAAAATAAGTAGTAATATCCATCACTGGAAAACAAGTAGCTTTTAAATCTTAATATTATTTCATCTGTCAGTTTTATTTTTTGACAAATCCAGCACTGAACTGGTATACCCTAGGAGGCTTCAATATGTGTCTAAAAGCCAGCATCTCCTGCATTAAAATGAGACAGATTGCTTTACTGGGCCAAGTTATCCATCTATTAATTCAAATGCAAATATAGAATAACTCCCTTAAGGCAATGAAGTTACTCCAGTTTTGTCCTGACATTCATGATGGCAGAAACAGAACTACTATGTTTTTATGTGTAAAACCTGCCTTATGCTCTTATTGACCTGGATTCAGATTTTATTTACACTGACTATGTAGTATGATGGGCAGACTATGTGGTAGCTGAGCCCCTTTGCACAGTAGACCTCAACAGTGCATAAAGCTCCTAAAGAAGAGAGGAAAAGATGACCACAGTGTGTGGGTAAGTAGAAAGGACATAATACATAAGACATAATTCTGTGGAAAAGTTTCCACTGGTCACTTGTAGCTAGTGTGTAATCCCTAGACACATACAGAATTATATATACATTTGTAATCTAGACTTGTGTAAATATAGACCTAAAACAGCACAGTCTGCACAAGATTTGTCTCTGCTTTAAATTATCTGAGTTGAAATCACAACCAGACAGTGTACCAGCTCTGTAAAACCAGGAATAGTAGTAGTAGTTATTTATCTTACAAAAGGTTCATAGATACACAATAGTACAATAAAAATTGTCTAAGCACTACAATGCAAAGACTACTCTGTATTTGAGGAAGAAAATAAGTGATTAATTTTTCACGTAAGGCAGTGTATATTTGAGCTGGGGCATCTCTGGCAAATGACATGAGTCATGTGAATGATCTGTGTTGAGGCTGCTGAGTGCCATGTTGGCTTTGTATTATCTCCCAGTTCGCAGCAGAACGAGTCTATCAAAAAAGGGACAAAAATCTGTCCTTTTCTAATAGCTTTTTTTCTTAAATACCACAGCTGAGATATTTTAGAGGTATAGAACAAATCTCACTGCCAAGAAGGGTTTAGTGGCCTTAGGCCATCTTTACAAATACCAGTTCTAAGTTGCAGAGCAGTATGATTTACTGGGGTACCCTTCACATCACAACATGTTTTTAAAGGGATCACTACAGCTGCCTGGTTAGCAGAGTCCAGGCACAGAATTTCTGGCTGTGGGATGGGATTAGGAGTGGGATCCTACTGTAGGATCAGGAACGGCCTCTTCCATTCTTGTTGAACTTTCTATTGCCAGTGCTATCAGTTCGAAGCTGGGCAAAACAAATATTGTTCTCCCTGCTTTTGAAATAACTATAGGGAATTCAGCCCTCCCTTTCCAAGCTCCATCCAAACTATATGAACTAAAACTTGGGCTTGCATGTTCTGGCTCTTCCTTGATAAGAGTATCAGTCTGACTCTGGTCCTGATTTTACTTTTACACATAAATAATATGGATGATACTCAAAGGTAGACTTCAGAACCTGCTTAGACTCACACAAACATAGGCTACAGACACATCTTCCATGGTCCTTAATGGCACTTCAGTATGTTTACGTAGGCACTCAGTGACCGCATCAGGTGTCACAGTCTTAACTCTTGCCTTTAATCATTATGTTTTGTGGTGGGTGCCCCAGAGTATTTGGGAACTGCTCTTTTTGAGACACACCAGGAACCGTGGGAAGAAGACATGTCTTTCTCCAGTAGACTCCTTTTACTTGTAATGAACATTGGAAATGGGAAAACTTGAAGTCTTTACAACTCTCTCCCATAAGGATGTCAGGAGCCTGAAAACTCCCACCAGTTAGAAACTGCAGTCCTCCACTGGAATAAATAGAGGTTCTGAAAAGCTCCTCTTACCGATTTGCTGAATGTCAGTATCTTACCAGCTAGTCCTGCTTAGCACCATGTCTGGTGTTTGGCATACTGTTAAATAAGCATCTGAAATGAGATCATCTCAGTAAAAATCAGCCCTCCTGATGGGATATCCCATCTTAGCTAGACCGTTAAGCTTCCTTAGTAAATAGAATCATTATGGTTAGAAAAGACCTTCAAGATTATTGAATCCAACCATAAACCCTTCAACAACATGCCTGTTAAACCATATCCCTAAGTATCTACGCATTTCTTAGGGTGGTGATAAATGGGGCCGAGCCTGGTTGGAGGCCAGTGGTGTCCCGCAGGGGTCAGTACTGGGCCCGGTTCTCTTCAACTTGTTCACCAATGACTTGGACGAGGGCACAGAGGGCACCCTCAGCAAGTTTGCAGATGACACCAAACTGGGAGGAGTGGCCAACACTCCCGAGGGCTGTGCTACCATTCAGAGAGATCTGGACAGGATGGAGAGTCGGGCAGAGAGGAACCTCATGAGGTTCAACAAGGACAAGTGCAGGGTCCTGCACCTGGGAAGGAATAACCCCAGACACCAGTACAGATTAAAGGTTGACCTGCTGGAAAGCAGCTTCGCAGAGAATGATTTGGGAGTCCTGATTGACAACAAGTTAACCATGAGTCAGCAATGTGCCCTTGTGACCAGGAGGGCCAATAGGATCCTGGCCTGCATGAGGAGGAGTGTTGCCAGTAGGTTGAGGGAGGGGATCCTGCCCCTCTACTCAGCTCTGGTGAGGCTGCACCTGGAATACTGTGTGCAGTTCTGGGGTCCCCAGGACAAGAAGGGCATTGAGCTTCTAGAATGGGTCCAGTGGAGAGCCACGAAAATGATTAAGGGACTGAGCATGTGTTGTGTGAGTAAAGACTAAGTGAGCTGGACCTGTTTAGTCTGGAGAAAAGAAGGCTGAGAAGAGATTTGATCAACATATTTAAGTATCTGAGGGGTGATTGTAGGAAGGATGGGGCCAGGCTCTTCTCCACGATGGCTGGTGACAGGACAAGGGGTAACGGGGGTAAGTTGAAACACAGGAAGTTCCATCTCCATGTGAGGAAGAACTTCTTTCCTGTGAGGGTGACTGAGCCCTGGAACAGGCTGCCCAGAGAGGCTGTGGAGTCTCCTTCTCTGGAGATCTTCAATACCCGCCTGGTTGCCACCCTGTGCCCCATGCTCTGGGTGTCCCTGCTGGAGCAGGGGGGTTGGACTCGATCATCTCTAGAAGTCCCTTCCAACCTTAAGCATTCTGTGATTCTGTGATTCTTGAACACTGCCAGAGACGGCGACTCCACCACTTCCCTGGGCAGCCTGTTCCAATGCTTGACTACTCCTTTCACGTAGAAATTCTTCCTAATGTCTAACCTGAACCTCCCTCATGCAACTTGACGTCATTTCCTCTTGTTCTGTCTGTAGTTATTCTGTACAAGAGACTGATCCCCTAAAGAAAGAGGCATTTTGACATTTACTGCCCTCCATCTAAGGGCATGGTCTCATAGATGTGATGAGTAGCTCTTTGCTCCTTAAAGAACAAGTTCCTCTTGCCTTTCCTCCTTTGCTGCAGACGTATTTGTGTCTCTTTCCATGCACTGGTCCATTACTTATATAAATAATTTCATGTTTTTTGGTTGAACCTCTGCGTTGGAAAGAAGGGAGGAAATAAGAGGAGAGAGCAGTTAAACTGGTTCAAATCCCTGTAAAACTACAGCTTTAAATACCTGCCTTAGCCAAAAATTATGCAGTTTCCACTGACTCTGGATGAGAATTAGCTTGGACAGCAAATGAACACCAAGTTGCCTTAAGGTGAGCTAACTCACACGATAGCTGACCAGTCACGTATACTAGTGCATGCATGAGTACTGGTCCAAAGCATGCAGAAGTATGAGTTTTGTGTTTACTTTGTTTATTTATTTGGTGAGGTTTTCACTGTGTTCTGACCAGTCTTTCATATGCACATAATGTTGGAAAATGGTGAAACTGAGAGAAAATGCTAATCACATATTTTACAGTAGGAATTGGCAGATATTGTACATGCACTGCTACACTGCACTGATGTGCCATTTGTCATTGCAGAAGTCACTATACATCTCTTTAGATGTGCCACAAATTGTAGCACTAATGAGAGTTTGCCAAGAAGAAAATATCCAAGTCATGAGCAAGGTAAAACAACCCATGTGAAATGCCATGCTGCTGTGGCTATTTTGCTAAACTAACGTGGACTGCACACCTATAGCCCTTTCATCTGGAAGTAGAAGCTTAAAAAACATAGCCTCATTTCAGAAGTTATTTGAAAACATGCACATCAGTAAGTACCCAATAACTGAGCTTCAATAAAATTTTAAGAAACTCAATGTCCTTAACCAAATTAATGAAAAAGAGGAATGATGAAAACTTCCTTCTTGCTTTCTTATGTGATTTTCATTATTATTGCAGGTATAGAAGCCTTTTTTTGGGAAAAAAATTCCATATGTACTCCTAGTGATGTAAAGGCTGCAAAAATCTTTGTGGCCACTGGTAAGGAAAAATGGAAGTTAACTTATGCTATGTGAGTGAAAAGTATTTTTGTCTACATCATTTGTCCCAAAATAGTAAATGTTTAAATACCTCATTATTATCTTGGACATCTTTTTATTTAAAAAAAAAAAAAAAGAGAGAGAGAGAGAGAAATAGTGCAAAATAGCGTCTCCCTAGCAATTTAATTTTATTTAAAGACTTTAAAGACTATGTTCTGGCACCACTAAAAGAAATGTATATAAACATAAATGGTCATTTGCTGTAGACAAAACAGAGAAGACAGGATAAATAAGGTTATAATGAGAAAAAGTTTTGGAATAAATGAGTGCAGAAAAATGGGACAGTCACAAAACATTCAGATTTTCTTTTGGATTGATATACATTTATTTATACATTAGGCAGTTGCCCCTTTAAAGAAAAATATACATATATATGTATAATATAAGCTGCAATGACTTGTAGTTTAATTAAGGTAATACAGATAAATATTTTTCTATCTGTTTTTCTGTAAGTTTGAGGGAGCTATGGTAAGTAAAAATAAATAGTTGTCAATCTCAACAAAGCTTTTTACAATCTCTTAGTTGCCTAGAAGCCTCTGGATGGAACAAATTTGGGGGTCTTTCTACAACATAGTGGATTATACTAATATGAGTCTGTTATCTTGAGCAGATGTCTAATTCAGATACCGTGAAGGTGAAGATAAGTCAGACCTACACAAATTCTTCCTAACTCTAAGATAGTTATTGGTAACTCTTAGTACTATAATTATAAACACAGATTCTCTTACACATTTATTCTTCAATCACTAGGAAAAGCTTATGGAATTAAATAAGCTATTAAATATCATTGGAGCTTTTTGAATAATCTTAGCTATTACCTTATTTTAGCTGTATTCTATGTTAGATATACTCCTTTTTGTGTCCTGAGGAAAAAAAAATAGAGAAATTTTATTGGTAAAAATTTGTAAAGGAATACGACAAAACAAAATCAAACATCTTTTCATCTATTTTCCTTATATTAACAATAAGATCTATTTACATTGTATATGTGCAGATATATAAATGTATATATACATGATATATGCATACTATATGTATATGTAGAGCAAGCATTGGTTTGCTTTAAGAAAATAAAATTAGAGATAAAAGGCCTGTTAATGAAATTTCTGTATTCACTCTTTTTTTTGCTGTTGTTTTTACTTTATGGTGGGAAAATAAAGCTACTGAGCTGATAAAATTATTTAAATCATTCTCTGTCCCTAAATGAAGAAATAATGCTAAACCAATGGGAAATAAGATAATAATGGGAATTCCTGTAGTCAATGATGGGAATAATAATGGGAATTCCTGTAGTCAACTAATTTGCCACTAACAGCAGTCAGAACACAAAAACTGATGGAAAAACTATACGAGGTGATTTACCTGACTGTATTTCATGTCACTGAAGCACACTGAAGGCTCAAGAGCTTTTCTTAAACACAGATACAATTGTATGTGTAATAGTGTAATTGACCACACATTTACCCTTCTTTAATAGAATTTGGACAGGCACAGAATAGCACATTTGACTGAATGTACACAGTGGAGTAATTATGTTGAAGAGACTAAATGTAAGTCAGTGTTGGAAAGTAATGAATACAGAACATTTAATTATACTGTAAGCAAACACATTAATGCCTGCCAAGAATGTGAAGGTGAAAAGTGGGTGATTCAGCATTATCTCTGACATTAGATAATGACATACTCTTTCTGGTTGCCATCTAGCAAAATGATGTTGTTTTTCAAGATAGGATTGTCCTATAGGTTTTGCTTTTTTTAGGTCAAGATTTAGCCAGCCTGAAATCCACGTAATTTCCTATGCCAAATATTTCCTATTTTCCAGTTTCCAGAATTTATTAACTAAAGTGGACTCTTGCACTGAGGTGGAATTTAAACTCGGTAAAGCGAATTTGTCATGTCCTGAGATCTTCATCAAGAGAAGTGTCCTACTGTCCCAGGGGATGTCCAAAAGTAAATTAAAAACAACAAAAAAATCATATTTCCAAAGCTTAACACTGAGCACTGTCTCCCGCAATGTCCCATCTGTTGTCCACAATTTTGATCTGTCCTGATAACAATTTCCCACTGAAATAATTGTGACACGAAATGTAAAACTGAGCTGCCTATTCTCCGTTTTAAGGCATGAGAACTAAGAAGAGAGCAGATCTGAGTTCTCGACCCCAATTCTGCTGCTGACACACCGTGTATCTTCAGGACACTGAACATCTCTTACTAGTCTGTCATTCCGATCTAGACTGAAAACTATATACAGCAGGGTACTACAGAAAATGCCCTGCGTGCACCTTATGGTACCTTACGGACAGTGGTTTCTAGTGGACACCTGACTGTAACATAAAAAACTAACGGGAAGCGCTTCCTCAGCTGGTTCAAGTTGATTTACCCATTTAGCAGTTTATTCTGTTATTTTGTTTCTGGGAGTTCTGAGTTTTCACTTTCAGGATAAATTTCCCTGAGAGCCTCAGTTTAAAGGAGACTGAGTAATTAATTGTCTAGTAACATCCATAAGTTTTCTACATCCAAACAATGACGTCTGGATGCCTTTTTTTTTTTTTTTTGAGCTGTACTGTGTCAACAATACTATAAACAGTACTCCATGCAAGTTAAACCCATGCTCTTTAGGTTAATCCTGTTTGGGTTACATTCCACTGCAGAGTTTGGGGTATTTTTTTCCAAAAGGAAGGTATTTCTCCAGTTGCAGCTTGGGAGAGAACAGATACTTTGAATTAAGGCAATAGTGAAACATCTCATTTTTTCATACAGTTAAAAATCCATCAAATATGTTGTTTTCTCCTAGTAATTAATTTAATTATTATTGTAAAATTTTCAGCAAGATTTATGAAAATGTATACTTTGCCAGGAGGTTTAATGTTTTAAGAGTTACTTTCTAGAAGTTATTGTAAATATACATCCAATAACATTCCTGCCTTTATAAACAATATTGATTTCATCTTCTCACTGTGGTAAACTATTCCAAATCCTCTCTTCTCTTTTTTTGTTTTATTTTTTAGTAACATAATAACCGTTAAGCCTTTCATAAAGGCAAATAGAAGCAAAACATAACCTACTCTTAAAAAAAATGAATGCTTTTGTATAGGCTTAGTGGCCTGAAGCGTTATGATGGAGTATTATGAGAAGAGTAAGCACTGGGAAAGGAAAGGGACTATGGAATCTAAAGTTAAAGTATTTATACTATCTAAAGATATTTCTGGAATGCGAACCACATCTTTTCCAAATCCTGGCATATTTTTGATCCTGCAGTGCCTCTGTGATTCCTTCCAAGCAAAAGTCATAATAAAGACACAGCATACAGTTGTCCTGTTTTCTCTTATTGTCTTGTAGGATTATCTAGATTGCAGGAAGTTATTTACAGATACTACGGAGCAGAGGTATCTCAGCTGGATAATTAATGATATTATTAGTTAGATATCTACAGTGAATCAAAGCTAAGTTTGCAGATAGTTTAGGGAGTTGACAAAGAAGTATGAAGAGTTAAATCTATCATAGGTATGATGTAGGTTAAGCTATTTCAGCTACCTACATTTCCAACATGAAAGTCTCATGTGATGCCGCTTGCCATATCACAGCCAAAGCACAGGGCCTCCAACGGTGCAGCTGAACTATCTCTGAGTGTGTGTGGGCAGTGGGGAGAGATTGCAGGTGTTACAAGATTAAGAGCCAACTATAGGCAAATTAAGGGATTCAATTTATTCTGTATGGCTTAGAACACAAGGATAATTTTTAGATAATTTTGAGAAGATGCTCAAGTAAGGGATGAGAAAAACAAATATCTGTATCTCCTGTTGCTCATTTATGTAGTGTCAGAATAACATAACAACTCATAACAACTAAAAGAAGTATTTCATATTGACTCAGATATTAGTCACCTGGATGTGGTAGAAAACTTCATGTTTTCTACCTAAGCTTCCAACATGTTCTGGCTTTGTTTTGTTTCTCTTGGATCCTGCACAGCCCATTAGGTTAGGCAGTAGATGGATTTCTGCTGAGGTCCATAATTTATTTTAAGTTTTTCACCAGGTATGGCTCACATGACTGTGGTTAATGATAGAATTAAGAATTACAAGAGAACTGAGCTGCTGATTTTAGGGCTGGATCTGATATTTTCATCAGGGAACAGAGTTAGTTTTGAATCCAAAAAGTGCAAGACTTGCAAAAATAGATATAGTTAGAACTACTAAAGGTCAGTGTTAGAGTTAAGCTTTGAGGAAGAAATGTTGAAGGGTTGAATCTATGTCATTTAGGATAATTGTTAAAAATAGGTGTATCCAAACAAAATACAACCCTGCAAAAACATCTAGTCTCACTTGTGGTTTGCAATATATTCTTAGGTTTTTGGCAGACAGCAGTCATCTATCTCTGGGCAAAGTTAAGCTTTGAAACCAGAAATTGAAGACAAGTGTATTGGTCTCATTGAGACCACTTCCACAAGGCTTCATGACTCATTGTAGCCAAGGCCTCTGTCTTCTGCTAGGCAAATTATTCAGGTATTATTCATCTGGCTGTTCTTAGCTTTTCCTTTTCCTTTTCCTTTTCCTTTTCCTTTTCCTTTTCCTTTTCCTTTTCCCTTCCCTCCCTTCCCTTCCCGTGACACATCTCCAGGAGAGCTTCAACCAACTCCTTGGATAGCTTCAGAAAGCAGGAGATAGTACTGAGATATTCTACTCTTTCTCCCAAGAGTAACCATTTTTACACTTTTGACCATATGACTACTTTAGAGTCAGTCAATATTTCTGAGAGTTTTTGATTCTTCTCAGACTCTTTCCTGCAGCCCCCTTCTTTTGGTTTCATTAAGAGAGGCTGATGCTTTTCCCAAAGAAGTTAACTACTGAACACAGAACACTAAGTAAATGTCTAGGGATCTGTAAAACATCAGGGAGCATATTTGATAGATACACTAAGACAGTCTCATTTTCCAATTATTTTTAGGTGAGGAATGTTTCCAAACTGGGGGTTGTTTTGCGTATTTCTTAATCTTTCAAGAATTTCATTTCCATATGTTTGTCCAGTCCACAATGAAACCCAAGTAAATTTTGGCAGCACACAGCATTGTTTCTCAGGAAGTTCCACAGTGCTAGTAGAGAGGCTGATGCTTTTCCCAAATAAGTTAACTACTGAACACAGAACACTAAGTAAATGTCTAGGGATCTGTAAAACATCAGGGAGCATATTTGATAGATACACTAAGACAGTCTCATTTTCCAATTATTTTTAGGTGAGGAATGTTTCCAAACTGGGGGTTGTTTTGCGTATTTCTTAATCTTTCAAGAATTTCATTTCCATATGTTTGTCCAGTCCACAATGAAACCCAAGTAAATTTTGGCAGCACACAGCATTGTTTCTCAGGAAGTTTCACAGTGCTAGTACTTGTTTTTTGTGAAACCTCTTCTTTTTATTTTTTTGAAAATAATGGGAATATCTTTTTTTGTTATTGTTGTTGACATGTAGTTCTAATGTTCAAAGAGAAAGGGAATAGCTAAGTCAATGAATATATCCCTTCCCAGTGCCATTCATAATTTAATAGAAGTTTATCATATCTGCTCTGAAGGCTTCTCTTTTGAAGACTAATACCTAGTCTATACAGTTGCTACTCATACAGAAGTGTTCCGTATCTTTTATACTTGTTGCCCTTTTCTGAACCCTTTCCTAGGCTCCTTTTTAAGATAGGGGGAATAGCACTGCACACAACGTTGCAAGTCTCTGCAAAACAGAATTGAACTATCCACATCAACAGCTACCACCTTGTTCACGGAGTCTTTGTGACCTGTCATGCATGTGATAGATGGTCTCACATGGAGACTTTCTTTTTTGTCTTGATTTTACTGCTCTTTTGTACATTTTAGTTCTCACTATTGCAAAGGCCTTCAAATAAGGGGTCACACCCTCAAAAGATGGAGACAATCCCAGAAGTGTAAAAGGAAGTAGAGTTGAAAGCCCAGATGTGCTAGTTCCAGCAGAGTTGTGACCTCAGAAACGTGGAAACTTCTGTGTTACCAAAACAAGACAAAACAAAAACAACCACTGAAAATGTCTCAGTCTTAAAAAGTGGATCATTACCATCAAAACAAAGTGCAAGTGGACAAAGATGTGTGAAGACAAAGGTGCAAAACTCACTGGGGACTATGAATTTAGAGTTTCAAGTTAAAACTACTTGAGTGTTTATAAGATCAAAAGCAATAAATCTCAAAGGCACATACGGCCCATTAGCACTAAGCTAAAAATAAGACAAGTGACTAGTCACATAAACAGGTATCTTTGAAAGAGGAAAAGAAACAATGAAAGTTAGATGAGATACATTTCTGGTCAATGTTTTCAGCTGATTTTTTTATTTGTTTGTTTTGTATCCATTATTGCATTCAGCATTGGGAATTATCTGTTCTGCTCACATCTCCACATATGCACAGTGCTGTAAGGGTAGAAGATTTTCTACAGAACTCAAAATGACTTTTATTTTGGACCCAGGTAGACTGAAATAATGTCAGACATTCTAAATATGTGTCAGGACCCACTACCCTAAGCAAAATGATCATTTTTTGTCCATACAGCAACCTTTTTAACCTCAACATGCCTAAGGTACCAAGCATTGCCCACTAAGGAGCCCTCTCCTGCAAGCAAGCATGAGTTTGACAGTATGCATATAAGAAGTCCTCTTAACCATTGTCGTTATTCTCACATTTTCATTAATACATGTGTAAACACTCATGAAGAATGAAGTCGACTGTCATTTATTTTTGAATTTCAAAGCCTTATGGCTTTGCACTGCGAAAAGAGATTTCAGAAGTTTAATTTTTGCCTTATGAATTGTTTTATATATTCATATGCTAAAGTGGAATAGAGAAAATGTTTTAGTTTGGGTGGGAGCTGAAATCTATCTGTGACTGGGAAATAACACTGCACTCCCTTAGCATCAGCATAGCTTCCCTAGAGCCCATAATTGGAAGTGATGGCAGAGGTTGAAGTGAAAGGATTGTGCTATACAAATGACAAACATCACTTGCTTAGCAACTGGATAGCCCTCTTAGTGATGACTAATGCCAAAACAAAACCTAATCCTCACTTTCCCACCCTCAAGCAAATATGGGATTTGCCTGGTACCAGACCAGTGGAAGCAAAGGTCTCTTTCTCTTGCTAGTTTTTCTATCATGCCAGATTTCTTGCTTGATCTTCATTCCATAACCCAGTTCATCAAAAAGGAGCAGACAGGAAACTGAAATAAATGTGCTGTTGGGGTTTGGGTCCCACACCAAAAAAGTCAAGTAAAGATTGCAACAGAGGATTTCCATGACCAGGATTTTCATTTCAGGTCTGAAGACAGCTGAAGGAAGGGCTGAGCTATCCACTCATCTCTACCGTGACGTACCCTGCTGTAGATCAGAGACATTGCCACAGTGTTAGTGATGTAAAACCTAGGAACATAAGTGAAGGCTCAGATATGTGGGATGTAAATTGCTCACCTCTGATGAGCACTATACTTACTTGATTGATTTTAAATGGGTGTATAAGTGTTCTCATACATGTTGAACCTGTATGAAAAATTAAATAACTCCCAGCAGGATTCTCCTGATATTACATTCTGAAATTGAACTTAACCTGAACAACAGAATTTAAATACCTTGGGGCGTAGTTCATCTTAGCTTGATTTTAATTTTCATACAGAACCATAAAAGCTTAAGAGATGTGGAATGTGTGAAATATAGTCATTTTGTACAGAGCCTTGTCTAGGGTGTGTACAAAAATCACTATTCCTGATATTATTCCACTAATTTTCAGCAGATATAAGTCTGGTCTGGTGTTTTCAGATGATTCAAGCACACATAATTTTTAGATTCCTGACGATGCATAACCAAACCACTATTCTCTATCTCTTGGCACAATGGGTACTGTTAATCTCTGTGTCCTTTTCTCACATAACCACAGAAATTAGATTGTCTTGAACTTCCTCATTTGTCACTCTCTGTTTGTACTTGATGTCAGTGCTTGGATTTGATCATTAAAGCTTTAAATAGAGGATTACTATCACTTTCTCCTCCTGATCTATAATTCCATGTGCCCGTGTGTCATTTTGATCACTAAGTCTATTGGATTTTCAGTCTTTATGCTATTACTGATTTGGTCAAATATCTCTTGTTACAGTGCCTCAGTGGCATGCAGCATATTTCCACTTGATCTAAAATCTGTTCCTTTTTAAGCACAACTTGTTATTCAGTTGCACATTTAAATGACAAATGAAGTCTTTGGTAATTTCATTCAACTTTGCTGCTTCAGTTCTTATGATCTAGAACACAAATGGAACTGAGCTTTGTGAAACTGAAGCGATTTTTTTCAAGTAAAGTTTTGAAGTTACTGAATGATTTGTGATTTGATGCCTGTGAATAAAAAGCTTGGAAAAATCAAGTTATAACAAAGACATTTCCCAGCCACAGAAACTCAAGAGTGTCTCTGTTGCTATCAGTTCGTCTTCAATGCTTTAATTCAACCTCAGCAGAGCTGATGGCAAATTAGTACCACATGCTCATTTCTTCAGTATTTAACATAGAAATCACTTTCTTTTGTTGCTCCCAACCATTTTTACTATGTTCTATTGACAAGAATTACAACATTCCTTCAGTTTCACAAAGGAGAGGAGGAAAAAGAGAAAAAAAAGAAAAAAAAGGAGAGAGAGAAAAAAGGATGAGAGATTATAGGTGAATTGGAATATTCCAAGAACTTAACCTATTCATATTCTCTCTCACTGACAGTTAGGTTCCTTCCTCATCAGACACCTCTTAAGAAGCCAATACAGTTTCAGGAATTAGGTTTTCTCCTTTATGTAGCTAACTTTCTGAGATAACTTCAAACATAGAATCATGGAATCATAGAATGCTTAAGGACCTCTAGAGGTCATCTAGTCCAACCTCCCTGCACATGCAGGCTCACCTAGAGCACGTGGTGCTGGACTGCATCCAAGCGGGTTTTGAAGATCTCCAGAGAAGGAGACTCCACAACCTCTCTGGGCAGCCTGTTCCAGTGCTCTGTCACCCTCACTGCTAAAAAATTTTTCCTTAAGTTCATGTGGAACTTTTGGTGCTTTAGTTTGTGGCCATTACCTCTAGTTCTGTCGGTGGCCACCAGTGAAAAGACATACAGCTTCTATTTCATTCCTAAAATATGTGTACAGTACAATGTACAGTAGATTACTCTGATATTGCGCACAATTATTTTCTTGAACTGCCAACCAGGTATATCATAATTTATATCTTAAAAGTAAATTATCCAGTGTCTTCTCCAATAACATGATGAGATGGGTCTTATAAAAGTAAAGGAGATCAGAGCAGATCAACCAGTAACTGGAGCGTCTCTGTCTAGTCAGAATGAGGATTTGAATCTTTTTGCTTCCTGAGGAGGAATGTTATAGCTACAGGGCTCTTCTGGGTAAAAAACATCTCTGCCATTCCTATTAAACTCCCACTCCTGCTTTAGTATGTATGAGCTATCAGAAAGTTAAGCAACCAGGAAGAAACTGCTCAAGCATTTTCATCAGCAAATGAGACAGCCCAAGGGCACATAAGGTTTCTGCTCTTAACCACACAATATTACTCTGCCCAGACTTTAAAAAAGGTAGTGCAAAATAATTGTCATTGTGGTCATCATCATCATCATCACAAGGTGGGATTCAAACAAATAAAGTTAAGAACAGATTTGCAAAACAAATCCTTTTTTTTTTTTTTTTTCCTGATCCTTTTAATCTCTATCGTCTCATTTTTATAGAGATTCTTCCTCTCTTGGACACAATCTGAGGAGTGCTTTTGGGTCCTGCATTCAAGTTTTCTGTCTGGAGGAGAATATTTCCAGCTCTTTTATTCAAGTCATGAGTACTTCACTGGTCCCACAGTCACACTCTTTTCTCATCTCAACAAACACATTATCTTTCCTCTTGCAATATCTCCTACAACTTTTTAGCTTTTTAACCCTTCCTAGGCCTTTCCTTCAACTTTGTCTCTTGTCAGGAACCTGCATAATGTGTTATGGCCAGCCTTAGATATCGTTCCTTCATCTCATTAGTGCATGAGCAGATAATAGGCTGCAGCTATTTGAGATGGGATTTTCATGCTCTGTAACTATAATAGTAAATTATTCATTATCTTCTCCAGAAGTCCTTGCTCTTGGGGTATAATCTTTAAAGAAAGACTGGTAGCATCCAGCTTACCTTCTTCATCAAGACCTACTATGGGATCTTAAATCCTTCCTACAAAACTCTGTGCTAAGTAGAATATAAAGAGAAAATGAGCGTGATGTCAAATGTGAGTTATATATTCCTCCCAAGCAGTCACCTTATTAGAAGATTTGATTATATTTCCTGAAATTAGGCCAGAACAGCCATTAGGGTTTCCAGTCTTCTGAAATATGCCATGAGATCTTTTACAATCACAGATACTTAATTTAATGACTTCTCAAAGATTGAGAGTGCCAAAGTAGAGCCCAGTCAGGCTCTATCTGATAAACATGGGTGGAGGTAGTACTGTCACAAAGTTAGTAATGTTCTTTTCTCTCTGTCTGAAAAGTAATGAAAATATTCTCAGATATTTTCTGTTTTTTGACTGCATTGCCATAAAAATGTACCATGCAAACTCGCATGACAGAGGAGTGCTGTGTAATGGATTATATGATCAGAAAATAGGAGAGACAAACTAAGGTGGCCTTGTGGAGGAGGGAAGAAATTTATGACCCTCTGGCTACACCTGAGCCATAGAAAGCCAGACTAGCTGTTTGCTACAGAGTGATCACAGTGTTTGAGATGGTTCCTCCTCCTGCTGGGGAGGAACAGGCACCCATCATTTCCATCAAGACATCTTTTAGGATTGCTCCCCAAGCAGCAGTTCTATACCAGATCATCTGATTCTGTAAGGGTCTTCCACTGATTTTTCTTGTCCTCATTTCTGTGGCAAGAAGTAAGGACACTGGTTGTGATTCCTTCAGTCTTTGGGGTGGCAAAGTTTAGTTCTCCTACAGTGTGAACCAAATCATATTGCATATAGGCTTGACCAAGAGACACTCCGAGCAGAGCTCCTCAGTACTTCTTACCCAAACTATAAAGTGCAGCCCAGCAGCAGATCAGAAGTCAGATAGTGCACCAGCTGCACAGAACTTTTGGGATCATGGAACAGGAGGGAATTCATGGAAATGAGTCTCAAAAGAATTTGAGGAAAGCCTACCAGAGGAGAGCCATGAGGTTCAAGACAACTACAGAAAGTTCATGCTGAATACACGAAAATTGAAATTACTGTGATTGTGTTCTGAGCTGCTTTATTTTATTGACTATAACTGCTCAGCCCCAAGGACTGCTTTAAGGGTCATCCTGTTGTGGGAGCAAAAGGGCCTAAATTGTCTGTTCCAGTGCAGTGATCTCACGCAGAAATGAGAGCAATTCATTTTTGCATGCATAAGACAACATTCTTTTGCCATCTTTTTTTAATCTGTAGTAAAGCTAAAGGGAATATTTTATATGTGTAATACCCTCTACTCTCCAAGTTGCAACACAGGCCTGCACCTACCAATCTTCTCTCACTTTCTCTTTATCTTATTCCAGATGTGCTTTTGCTGCAGAAAACTTGAGGAAAATGATCCCCATTACTTGGGGATGGGATGGGATATCTAGTTAAATGACATGAATGATACTTCTAGAAATGTGTAAGCCTCCTTAGAAATATTTCTGGTATCTTTATGAGTTTGAACGAAATTATTGTCCACTTTGCCCCTTATTATGTTTCTACTGGAACAGGACTTGTAGCATTTCAAAGTACTTCAACAAGACTGTCTTTTTACCACCTAATAGTCTACATCCTTATGGATTTTAGCTACTTTATGAAACATGATTGGGGAAGGATTCCATTGCTGCTGCTGATAGACAGATGTGGTAATCAAATAAAGCAATATAACTGATCTGTGACAACCTATTTTTTTGCCATATGAGTGGAAGGGGAAAAATTTTCCCTGGGGCAGAGAAAAGCAGCAAGATGTACCATTTAAGTCTAGTCAGGCCTAATACTGAAGTGAAGATGAAGACTTTCTATTGGATCAACTGGAATTCTGTTTTCAAGGCCGCAATTTATCGAGGAGGTGAGACACTTCATGGCATACATAGACACTAACTTTAATCTCAGAAATCATACCTCTTGCTCATCTGCATATTTAGGCTCATAAATGGCTTTTGAAATCTTAATGCATTGTGACTCTGTTCACCATCTATTAAATAAGAATAAACAATCTTCTAACGTCTTTTCTTAGATAATAAGGCTATAAGGAAGTAAATTCATCACTTTGGTATTTTGGGTTGGACTGAAACAAGTGGGTAAATTATGCATGACACAAACTAATTCTGAACTACCCTCTTTACTTCCTTTCACCTTAAATTACACCTGTGTTTTACAGGAACTTGCTTTTTACTGTATCATTGTCCACTGCTAGTTCAATATTCTGAATTGGGGCCTCAGGAAACTATTTAATAATAGAATTACCATGGTTGAATTAATTCATGAGCATCCTGTGGGCAGGGATGGAAAATTCTATAATTGCTTAGTACCACACAGCAACCAATAATAATAGTAATAGCAATTAAACATATGCCAGGTCGACAGATTCCAACAGAATAAGTGGCATGTGTGGATACTTGAATTTGCAATGCTTGGACTGGGTCTGTCAGCAGCTGTGTGCTAGAGAAAGGATTTTCATTTGCTTGAGGAGACATAAAAAGAACTTTTCTTGTAAGGATGTTTGATATGAACGCTTGAGGAGACATAAAAGGAACTTTTCTTTTCTTGTAAGGATGTTTGATATGAAGATCTTTTACATCAATAGAACTGGAGTATCATTATATGAGTCAAAAGGAAAAAGAAAATATGCTTAACAGAAACAGTGCAAAGAGCAGGATGGCACCTGAACATAGTACTCTGACTGTACAAAGGAGTCTTAAGATAAGTTTAAATTACATTTTCATTCACTTTAAGACCCTTGTAAAGAAGATGACTGGAAACGACAACTAACCACTCTGGTTTATAGCATATTGTACCCATTTTGCCCAGATGAAAAGGACATCTGACAAGGCAATGGCAGTTCAGCGCCCACAGCAACAGCGAATCAGGCTGAAGGTATTAAAATATTTCAGCATGCTGGTCTCCAGTGTGCTTGAGTTCCTGGCTGGAGACAGGAAGGAATTGAAGAGCATGTCTGCACTGTGTAGGGAGAGATGAAAAGATCCTTGAGGAACTGCCCCATCCTATAGCAGATGCATTCTAGCTGCACACTGACTAGTCAGCAAAGTTAAGAAGCACAGGCAGTTATACTAAGCACAGTATCTGCTTCTAGAAACTGAGCTATCTGTGGTGCAATGCTTTGTCGTTTTGTACTATGCCACATCAAATAGTGCAGACACATTCATTTTACACTGTTTGTAATAGAGGGACCTAGGGGCCAGGTAGGTCATGCGTCTAGAAAATTTATGACTTGTGGACAAGGCTGAGGCCTTTTTTCTTTTTTTTTTCTTTGCTTTTTTTTTCTAATTTTGTTTTCTTCAGAATAAATGTCAACATTTTTTAGGATTCCAGAAAAAGTCTACTTTAGCAAAAATTGGAATCTAAATCCATCAGAAGGGAAGGTATAAAGAAGACAGAGACAGACTGTTTTCAGTGGTGCCCAGGACAGGGCAAGGGGTAATGGACATAAACAGAAACATGGGACGTTCTGTCTGAAACAGATTTCACAGAGAGAGAGTGGAATCTCCTACACTGGAGACATTCAAAAGCCAACTGGACATGGTCCTGGGCAGCCTGCTCTGGGTGACCCTACTTGAGCAATGGATCTACATGGGCTGCAAAGGTTCCTTCCAACCTCAACCATTTTATGATTCTGTGATTCTGAGCTGCTGACTTTAAGCAGCCAGCCAGAGAGAAATCATCTGCGATTTTGTCATTGGAAAATGGAAAATAGAGAACATATTTTAAAGACTACTACTGTTAGGATCTGCTCTCTGGTGGTTTTTACCTTCCAGTAATTTCTCACTGTTCTCAGAACTTTAGAGTAGTCCTGAGTATATTGCCATGCTCTTTACTGGATAGGACCTGCCATTCTAAAAATCAGCAAAATTTAATTTCAAGGATGCCAAAATGTCAGTGGAACAGGAGCAGATTTTCTCCTTGTCTTTTTCAATCATATTGACTCCCTCTTCTAAAGGAAACATACAGCACAAAATCCACACAAAAGATAATATCAAGAAAACATATTAATATTCAATTTTGAATATATTGAATATTGACTGAAACCCATTATATTCAATATTGAATGGAATATGATGAATCCCATCATATTCAATATTGAAAAATGTTCAATTTTCAATATTCATAGATGGATTTATTCACATTCAGTTCAATTTTGCCATTAAATTTGGAAGAGTCCATACTAGAACTGTGGGAACATACGTATAGCGTTTTGAGAACATAGCTGAATACCTCAGTACAAAGAAGTTAAAATCTTAAAAATTTTGAGCAGCATAAGCCAATATGTATGATCACCTCTAATTTGAATATATATGACCAATGCTTACTGTCGTGAATCGCAAAGCCTCTCAAGTTATTGGCAGTACTTCTGGGAGTTCTCCTATGTCAGTTATTTTCTTGAGCAGTTCAGGATCCCTAGTCCTAGCTTTCATCATACGTTTAATTCACCTTCAGTTTACATACTGGAGAGAGAGAAAAATAACTGCTAGTGTGACAGATTTAACAACCTAAACAATGGCGTACTTATTCATGTGATGTAAGTGTTTACTTTCAAGAGAGGGAAATCTACACATCACAATAATTATCCTTCCTGAGCAATGAAGCTTGAAAACATTCATTGCCAGTTTTTCACTTAAAGACACTGCTAACTTTATTGACCTTATACTGTGAATAGGGCCATAAAATTAAAGAAAAGACCAAAAACAGAGCTACAGCTGTAATTAAGACACTATTGCTCTTCTAAGATCAGAATATACTTTTATAGCTTGAAAATGATCTGTTACTACACTTCTAAATTAGCATTTGTTAACACTAATGTGAGTCCCTAAGTATCTGGCTCACAACAGGAAAAGAAGTTTTGGAGTTGGGGAGCAATTTCCCAGGGAATGATAAAACTAATAGATCAGAATGTCTATTTCTTAGCAGTTTTTTTGCTTGTTTGGTTGGTTTTTACTAATAAACAATGGACAATCATTGATAAGGACAGAAAACCACAGAGAAATTATTTTCGAGAGAAGCTATTTATTTGCCTTAGGTTCTTTATCTGATAGCTACTACACCTCCCTTTGTTCATCATTTCTATTTTCTGTAATGCAAAGGAGGTAACTTTTAATAGAAAGGTTGGAATTGGAAATTTAAATTTAATTAATTTAATTTAATTTCAAATTTTAATTGGAAAGGTTGGAAAGCTTGGTAAGGGTAAATAAACAAATGGACATAGTTACATAGAAAACTCCCATTTTTTGATAAATATTTTCAAAAGAAAACCCATGCTAAATAGAGATTCATGTTTAGGCAATAGACATTGTTAAGTAGTGAGTGAGGGGATCTTGACTTGAACCTGACATGAAAAGTTTCTGAAAGATTCTCAGACTCTCTGAAAAGTAAAACCCTAGGTTTTTATTAAAGACTTTTCAAAACCAATTCTTGGTTTAGTATATATTATGAACCAAGCAAATACGGTTCTTGCTGCTTTGGGGAGTTCAGTCATCTAGCTTGCATAACTCAGATACTTGGGAAGCCACAAATACTCCAAGGGCATGCTCAATCTGCAGAAAATAGTAGAGGAAAAGACACCAGTCCAGTATGTTCCAATACCATATGGCAAGTAGAATTTTCTGCTGCTGTGCAGCGTATTTTAACTCCAAGGAATTTGTAATTATATTCAACTAATTAGTTCCATTTATTTTTTACCAGGCTGTCCTTTCTGTTAAAGGGAAAGGAAATTCAATCTCCATCCACTGTGATTATCATTTTTATTATGTATGTAATTGTTTGGAGACGAAAAGGGATTAAAAGGCTACCTAATAAATATGAAAACAACATATATCAAGTGAGGGGAGGAAAAGAAATGCCAAAGCCACTTCTGTTAAAATTCTCAGTTTCTGGGATAAACATTGTCCAATTATTCCCTGCATTTTCCCTTAGAGTCATCAAAGGGCTAAGATACTGACTCCTTGAAGAATCAAGACACAAATCTGCTTTTTCAATGCTGTTGACAACATTTGAGGTCACTGCTATTTGTGTGTGCTCATGCCAACTGCTATTCAAGTGATGTTTTTTCCCTTGTTGCACTGATAAGAGACACTCCTCTTCCCCTAAAAGATTAGGGAGTGAGTGACCCTCTTGGCTTTCGTATTCTCAAGTGATACAATGAGTACTTCAGTTATATTCATGGGCCTCAAACTGACTAATATTGTCATTTGAACATATGTTGTTCCAAATTAAATTATCACTCAGATAAATCTTATTGTGGGATACAGTGTACCAGTTCTTTGGGTTTCCTAGCATGAAGGGAAGGAAAGGTGATAATGCAATGGGAAAAGGACCTCCACCAAGGCAGGTCATGGGCATAAGGTTTATTATGGCACACACAAATCTCTATTTCCTAGATTTAAACAAATCTTAAGTGAGGAAAAGAACCTAGTGGTGGATCTGTGAGGCTGAGTGTCAGGCCTATGAAGGATTTTAAACCAGATCGCCTGTGGGATGCAACCACTGTAGGAGAGAAGGCAGACAGTTGTATGTCCCCTGGTCCACCGGAGCTGCTTGACAGGGCACCTCTTTGTTTCCCACCACAGCTGGATGATTTTCTAATTGTCCACAGAACACTAAGGAATCCCAAGGTCAGCCTGTCACAGCCAGTGTGACATCTGCTTTTGCAGGATACATATAGAATACTGAATGTCAGACTTTCATGGTAAGTACTGAGAAAATCAGTTTTAGAGTGAGTAAATTTATTCATTTTTTCTTTTATACCTGCTTTCTATTGTTTCTCATGAATTAAGTTCAGCATGATTCCTATTTCCAAAAACAGTTCTGAGGGATAGTGTTTCCTGTTTGGGCAGTCCTCTTTTACGTGGAGAAAACTGAGGTTAGTGGCCTTTTAAACATCTCCTCCCATCTTGTCTTATCTAATTACCACACTTCAAAATTTAGACATGTTACTGGTACCTGGGCTGTCTTCCTAATCAGCTGCAGAGGGCCACTCATCCTTGTTATATCAGAGGCATGTTTGAGGATGAAAGCAATCATCCTCTGAAATTGTCCACTTCTCTCCATTGACTATAAAGCTAGAGTGACAAGCTCAGATTTAAACGCTTGTCTATTAAAACAAGTTAGGGCAATGACACCTATGTTAGAGGGCAATAATGCTTGTTCAGAATATCAGAACCGTACTTTCCCACCTTTATGCTCTTCATAAGACTTCCTTAACAATTCCAAGACCAGAAGTCTTTCTGGTTTCCTGAGGAACCCAAGAGCAAATTATATATTATGGATGATTAAGGGACCAGAAGGACTGAGCCCAAGCGATAAAGCTAGAACAAGGAGATTGCCTTAAGATCTTGGTAAAATCTCGGGAGAGCTGAAAGTTCCTAAAACTCGGGACTGAAGACTTCATTCATAACATAGAACAAAGGTCAATGAAGGAAAATAAAATTTAGTTTCATGTGGTAAAACTGTGAAGATACAGGCTGATTTTCACATCATCCAAATACATTTGCATATATATTAATGCCAAATTTTGTGTGATTCATAGGAGTCCCTGTACTTCAGGCTGGTCTTTATCTCCCCTCAGCCATGAGCTGCAAAGATCTTTTGGCGGCCCCTGTCACAGAGCTCTGCCAGAAGAGAAGTGCTCTTTGGGGGCTAATGATAACATTCGGTTAATGGACACTGGATGTGATTTGGTATGCTTACTTAGCAAGCTGGAAACTGAGAAAGGAGGCTATGCATAGCTTGCTTAAACTATTTAACTGTCTTCATCTGACTCATTAAAATCTCCATAGACCAGCCTAAATCATAATCCCATTATGATCGGTGGCAAAACTCCCACTGACTTCTATGGAGTCTCTTTCTCTCCCTTTCAGTTTCACTCTCCATCACTCTTTCTCATCCTTATCCCACTCAGCACTCCTACACACATGGAAACTTGGAGCAGAAAGCAGCAGGATCTCTTTCCCCTGTTCCTCCTTTTTGATGGGATGCACAGATGGCTTTTCCTGTTCCTCCCTCCCTCCCTCCACAGTCCCACCAGAGTACAAGGAGGATGAAGGTCGTGTTCAACCTGACTGCTACAACACTTAAGATGGGCTGAAAGACCAGTTGCATCTAAGTGCAAAATGAGCAATTCAGACCTTGCACTGGTCTGGGACTGTCAGGCCCTAATTCCCTATAGCATCACAGGAAAGAAATAACCATGACGCTGAACTCTGAACGCACCTCTTACTGGTGGTCTAAGTATTACTTCTGCAATACAGGACACCAGCCTTTAATAGCCAAAGGTTTGAATTGCTCATTTTTCATCTGAATTTAGACACTGTAATTGGAGATTCATTTTATATAGCAATCAGAACAGGCAGTCAGAACACAGCCCTAAATCAGAATTTGAGTTGTTCATTGCTCTCCTGGGATTATTAGATCCCATAGCAGATGGCCTGAGGTATAGAGGAGGTATTCTGATGATTCTCCCAGGGCCTCTGATAAAACTGACCTCTCTCCTACAGTTCATGAGTTCCTCACATTAGTCACCTTAGTCAAAATGAGCATAGAACGTCCACCAAAATAATAGCAACTGTGTTTACACACCACAAAGACAAAATTTACTTTCACTTATGTAAGACCAAGAAACACAGTGAATACTGAAACACTGAACCTAATTTGTGAACATGGTAAATAGTCTGGATTTCACCAGGTAATTAATGACTGGGTCTAAAACAGGGAGAAAAGAGTTGGTCAGTGGTGGCCAGCCACATGCTCCATATGCTGTGTGGCTAGGGAGCCCCACTAAGATTAGGATAAAGGGTTAGGCATGACTGGATTCAGTGGGGTACAACACAAGGGTGATAGCAGACAGGAATTGGTCAGTATTGTCTGTATGTCCTTTAAAATATCTGTCTCTTTCTTTATAGAATTCTGCTGCCAGACCTTTATGCCATAAACTTTGTATATATCTAAAGTTGCATTTAACTGGGTTTTCTTTACCAGAAGTTCATTCAGTAAAGGTAGTGGGTAGGTATTAATTCCTCTAATAGCAGCAAATGATTAGTAAATGGTAGGTAAGATGTTTCCCAGCTTCTATATTGCCCATATGGCCATGAACATGTCTATATCCTATGAAGAATTGCACTGGCATATTATACCACCTTTGAGTGCTTTACATGATAGACTCTCCATGACAATCAATTTCCAGTCATTAGTTGAGAGTAAAACTTGGGTACAGTCCATCTCCAAAGAGGTCAAATAGTGCTCTTTGGTGTACAATATTCAAGGATGAGTGCTTTCCCAGAATGGAAGATACATCAAAACATGTGCATGGTTCTCTATAACTTCTCTTGAGTGCACTCCATTAAACACGATTCCCTATCTGTGAAAAATAGCCCTTTTCTGCCAATATTTCTTTATAAACAGCTTTTTAATAGATGAAGTATATTTGTTATTGGTAACACTTCACCCAGCAGATGAAATTTGACAATAAAATGTTCAAACCTGTATAATGCAAGGATCAACACCATGTAGAAGTTCAGAGGAACTAGGCAGGCAGAGAGACAGACAGGTATCCTCCTCCTCAGTAGGCCTCTGGTGCTGAGATTGACACGAGTGCCTGTTTAATAGAAGTAGATAGAGAGCCAGATTGTGCTCACCTAGAAATATATATATACATGTATTTGTTTTTTTAAACCGGAGGAACTGTTTACCTGATCCAAGCAAATTGGATTTGGCCTGGACAGTTTAAGACTTCCTCAAAGTCTTGAGTTGGAAGCTGATTGAATCATGTAGAAAAGAGTACATTCTCTCTAAGCAAATAATTAAGACTTAACAGGGGACTAGCTTTTATATGGCTGATTCCTCAGGCAAACTAAAGTTAAATGCAGCAAGTTATATGCTGATTTTAAGTACCAGCTGTGTGGAGGAATTATCTGTTTAAAGAGGGGCTATTATTAACTTTAACTAGATCCTGGCATCTGCTGAGCAATCAATCAATCAATCAATCAAAGCAGTCAGCCAGCCTGCAGCAGAAGATCCCGATTTCTGCACAGATCCTGTTTCAGCATCTGTGGGTGCACTCTTTTCTCCTGTTCCCCTGAGACCTGGGAAAGTTGCAGAGGATGGTAAATTGGATCCACCATAAGATAGGCACAAGTTGCATTCTGCTGACCTTTGCTACAAGGATGATAACCAGCAGCAGGAAGGCAAGGTGGACAGGTGTATCAACATAATAATCAGTATTAAACTACAGAACTTGCCAGGATTCTTCTGTCCTCACCCTATGACAAACATGGAAGGACTTCACATACTATTCTAAAACTTCTTTTTCTTTTTGCTTTTCTAATAAAATAAATAAAAAGAACTACACAAAAGCAATCAAACCTATAATCACCACCAATCTAACTTTTAGGCTCTTCTGAGTTTGTCCATCTGTTGCCATGGTTTATCTCCTCAAGTAGAGCTATCCTACTGCTACAATAGAAACTTGCCCATTCCTTCCCTTCCTATACCCAAAGAGTATTCCTCTTTTATGTAGATCTTCTCTGTGTCTTCGGGAGACACCCCGCCTTGTCCTAGGGCTCCTGCCCAACAACCAGCATCATTATACCTGGGATTTTGCCATGCAGCTTACCCTTACCTCCCACAGACGCTTGAAACACACTCTCTCTCCAGAGTTTTCGGCAGTCACATTAATACATATTAGAGATGCACATATCAAAGTACAGTCATCATGATTAATTGCTCCAGCTTGCCTCCCAGGGCAATTAGAGGAGAAGGACTGCTGCATAAACATACTTAGGATGACTCTAATACCAGAGCCACTCAGTAATCTCCTCACAATCCTGGCATGTGGAAGCACCACGAATCAAGCAGGCACATGCTAGAAGTCTTTCCAACAAAGACAGAGACAAGTAAAGGCAATTCATGTTAATTCACTTTACATAGTAGCACACAGAATATCCTGTGACTACTTAAACCCTCTCACTTTACAATTTATCTTGATTGTTAAAGTTAAGAATTACACTACAGAATTCCTTGAGCTGTGGGAGATGATTTTAACACTGATATCCTTGCTTTTGAGCAGGTGCCAAAACATGATACATATTCTTAAAATATAGAAGGTTTTGCTCCCTGTATTAAATAATTTTTGTTGTGTATACAATCAGAAACCTTCCAGTCGTGCTGGGATAAAGACATATATGGCTTATTTAGAATTGTGTTTATGAATAAAAAACATTCCGTTTTCTGACTCCTCAGGACTACCAGCTAAAGAATGACTGCTTATTTTTAACCAAACTGTAGCAGTGGTGTATCCCAACATGGCCCAGTTCCAGCAGTAATAAACATTTTTTCCTACTAGATTTTCAGCACAATTTTAATGAGTATGTTAAAATTTTAAAATCAAAAATACAATTAATTTTTCTATTAATGTGCCCAATCTTTCATATATAGTTCTTAAATACATGTAGCATATAGTACTTAAATAAGATCAGTGAAGCGAGCTACTGGGGAAGGCCTCAGATGAATATCCTTCATTGCTTATGTTCTTTCTGGACAGCAGTTATTAAGATCTCCAGTTAGAAACAACAAATCTTCTGAACCTTGTAAGCCTTAATCATTATTAGGGCTTTTACATACAGGAAAAGAATGTGTGGCATCCTGCCAGAACTATTTGAGTTATAAACATACTTACTATGGAAAATGGAGCAAATTTGTCCTTACCTGTCATCTGTTTATCTATCTAAAACTAAATATAAACATACCAAAGTGAAAAGGTAATACTATCCACTTACAGACAAAAATTTTCCTGTCTATTTTCACAGAGTGGAAAAGAGTTTGGCAGAATAACTTTTCAGATTATTTTGCTTCGAAATACTTCTTTTGCTGTGAGTAGTGTTTTGCAATGATTCATCCATGGGTTCCTCCATCCCTCCAGTGACACTATGTCCTGATTTATGGAGAAATTAAATGCATTTTCTGAGGAATGCATATTCAGGATCAGGATAAACCACAGAATTTGAAAGCAGATCTTACAGCTCTTTTGGCCCATGATACGGGCTAAAGTCCGTCAGGGGAATGTCAGTGAGAAAATGTGCTGACATAATATGTCATGTCCACCCAGTCCACATAGGTGCATCCAGCACTGAATGGAGTGCTCAGGATATAACGTGAGAATTATAGTCCATCTCTGATTATTAAACTATGGAATCATGGAATAATTTGGATTGGAAAAGTCTTCTGAATATTACCCGGTCCAACACCTCAAAGCAAGGCTCTCTTAGATCAGGTTGTTCAGAGCCTTTACCAGCCAAGTTTTGAAAGTCTCTAAGGATGGAGATTTGAAAGCTCTAAGCTCTCTATCCAACCTGTTCCAATGTTTGACCACCCACTCTGTGAAACTTTTATCTGCATGTTCAATGAGAATTTCCTCTTGACTTTTTTCTTTCTGATCTCATCCACTCTACCTGCATGCACTTAATTTTATCTTCCCATAGACACCAAAGAAATGTGGTTTACAACAAGAAGAGTATGAACCAGTGCACATGGTGATAATACCTCTATCATCTGGTGCACTGTAAAAGGACTTGTTTGAGCAGAATGAGAACACAGCATGAGGTAAAGTATTTGCACTCTATGTTCATTGTAAACAGAACATAGACCGCACCTTATAGACACTAAATTAGAGTTCTGCTTTGTAGAGAATCTCAGTGCTTCATTATTAGTTTCCTTTCTAAGTTAGGACAAAAATAAAACTTTTTGGAATTTATTATTAAAAGGAATGGAGAAGCAGATCTGGGATGTTCTGCCTGGTGGGAGTCTTCAGAACTGGCAGAAAATACAAGCTTAATTTACGAAGAAGGTAGAAAGCTAGAAACATAGATTTTCCAGTCTCTCACTATGTATCTGGTGAAGGGCCAGATGAGAAAAAAATCTGGGTTTCAACTTCTTCGCAGGTGGGGTACCATAAGACATCTCTGGTCAAAAACAATTGGCTCCTGAATAGCATTTCTCTGATGAACTGAAAAGTTCCAGTAAGAAAGAAATAGGGATTTTACCTGATTCAGAATCACAGAATCAAATGGTTGGGAGGGATCATCTACACTGCCAGTGGTAGTGAAGCTCTTGATGAAAGCCTGGATCTCCACAAGGAGAAAGGAAAGGACAGAGTCCCCTCTCTAAAACCCTGTTGTCTCCAAATGGCACAAAATAAAATTATTACAGTAAGAAATCTTCTTGATTGAAGTTTTATTCAGTAAAAGCATCATGTCTCTCCACTGAGGTTCAATCTGGGATTGACTCAGCTCAGAACCTTTAATTATTCTCTAAATCATTTCCTTGAGATTTACCTGACAAATCTCAGCTTTGAGTCTCCTCTCCCTAGCAAAAGAAGATTCCTACCAGGTGGTAACTATAATCAATGTTGATACTAGTGACCAAATTCATCAGAAAGCATGCAGAATTGATATTTTGTCTTAGGGGTATTACAGCAGCTGGATACTTTGCCTCAGTGTATCCACAGCACTATACATGTTGTATTTCAAGCCACTACTGTTTTCCAAATGTGAGTCTGAAAAATTGAGACTGCCTCCAAAGACAGGCATAATGGACAGGCATAAAACCTTCTGAAAAGTCAGACGATTGACTCAGCTCAGAACCTTTAATTATTCTCTAAATCATTTCCTTGAGATTTACCTGACAAATCTCAGCTTTGAGTCTCCTCTCCCTAGCAAAAGAAGATTCCTACCAGGTGGTAACTATAATCAATGTCGATACTAGTGAGCAAATTCATCAGAAAGCATCCAGAATTGATATTTTGTCTTAGGGGTTTTACAGCAGCTGCAGGCTTTGTCTCAATGTATCCACAGCACTATACATGTTGTATTTCAAGCCACTACTGTTTTCCAAATGTGAGTCTAAAAAATTGAGACTGCTTATTGAAAATTGTTGACTTCTCCAGGAAGAAAAATGGACAGGCATAAAACCTTCTGAAAAGTCAAACCTAAATGTTCTAAGGGAAAAGAACAACAACAAAAAAAAAGCATTTTTATAATTCTCACTGGACCTCCTCTACAGTAGGTGGATATTACTATAGGGAACTAAGATGCAGCCGAAAAGCTTACAACATAAGCACGGTTAGAGTGAAGCAAAGCAGAGTGACTTGTCCAGACTTAAATTTCAGGAGATATCTTGTTCTTAAGAACCACTTCTAAAGAAATAACCTAAAGTTATGGGAACACATTATTGAAGCTGATTGGTAATAACCTATATATTTATTTTTCCTTAGAGATTAAAAAAGTAATAACTGGTCTTACTATTTCCAGGTACATTATGTCTTAAATATTGCACAGAATTTTAACTGAGGAACATCAAAGTCAAATTAATGGGCTGAGCATGCAAGAGCCGTGATCAGATAGAAAGAAGGTTTACAAATTCTAGGAGACCACACACAAAGCTTGCACATGTGTGTATACAAAAAAAAGACATCTTTAATGCATCTTGCAGACAAGAGGAATTTTAAGATTGCACCATGAAATAAATGAATTGAAAAGACAGTTGTCGTTGTTCTGAAAATATGTTTAAAAACAGCTTCCATAAAAAATGTAGACTTACAGTGTCTAACAGACTTTAATGATAACCAAGGTTTGGAAAATGTCATTGCCTTCAGGATTCACAGCCTGCCCTGGAAAAGGACTGCTTTTAGCTCTGGGGTAATTGCAGGATGCCTTCCCACTCCAGAGTGAAGGTGATTATCTCCAAATATAGCATAAGTTGACTATCCCCAGACAAATAAGACACTATCTTTTTCTTGCAGGCAGCTAATTAAACAGACTCCAGCTGTACCAATGTATGAAAGATAATTTCTACATTATTGTAGCTACAAAAATTAGTGTTAGATACCAATAAGCAGGAGGAATAAAGAATACATTGTTGAAAGATAATGAGGTAATTATTACTTAAATACCTAGAAAAAATGTATTATGTTTGCACTGTAAATAGCTTTACTTATGGATTATCTGTTTCTCTCACAGATTTTTATCAGCATTTTTCTTTCTGTCACTATTTCTTCTTCTCTCTGGCTTGCTCTGTGCCCTTAGACTCTAAAACTTTCAATAACTCAGTGAGTGATTTCCAAAACCTTTCCATACATTTACAAGACAAAGAGGAAGTGCCGACATTTGATTTTTAACCCCTCAGAACACTCCTGTCTCCTGAAATACATTGCCAGCATTCCTTAGCACAGTGCAATGCATTTGCCCATCCTTAAAAAGAGAATGAAGTTGAGGAATGAATAAACATAAATCCAAAGGCCCCCAAAACCCTCTGAAGAACAGTCCATATCACTGCTCCCCATCAGATAGAATGGCTTTTGGAAGGAAAAGGCCTGTCTCCTATCTTTAAAAATGAATCAATAGCTAAAACAGCTTTGACCCTGCCTTATGGTCCCTGTTTACCCTTTCCTCGGCCATATCAACATTTCCTCTTTTCCCATCTGTGAAAGACTATTTGGCAAAGCTGGACAGGGAGCAGCAGTCCACACAGTCCCCCTGATACATTTGACTCAGTGGTATTCAAACAGCCTGGCTGGAAATACCAGTATGCAATTTTCCCATGCTACCTACCATTGTGTTTATAAGCTTGCCTCTGCAGTACCAAAGGTAGAAAAGAAAAATCCATGCATATAACACCTATTCTCACTCATTCAAAAGTCTGATCAGTGACCTTGGCAGAAGCCAGTCATCATTTCAGGACTTCTTCGACAAACCACCTGAAGGCAGCTTTATGATTTATGTTGCAAATGTTAAATGACAGTAACCAGACAGCAGGTTTGCCAGAATTTGACTAAACAGTTACTGACCCAAGACTATAAGAAATATTTCTTAGAGAATAACAAGGCTCTGTTTCTATCTCTGTATCATTTTCCATATTCAACTGGCTTTGTGTTAAGGTTTTCAGAAAGTCACCCCATGGAGGCATGTGGAATCCTTGAGGTCATTGCCAGTCTTCCAGACAACACAACTCCCCTAGACTTTCTATTTCTTTTTCTCCAGCAAGTCCACTCTAGAGACCATTCATTTCCAGACTACTGTGAGTGCTTTGTTCTCATCCTGTGCGCTCAGAAAGTCTTCTCATTAAATTCAATTTCTAAGGATTTTCCTGGATATGGATTTTTCTGCTCTGTGTGTATGTATGTGATGGAGCTCTAAATGTGAGCACCTAGAGTAGGAGAATGAGGCATAGGGACCCGTATGTCTAAGGTACAGGCAACAGGAACAAGTCTGTGTATATGTATATATGCAAACAAACAGACCTTCTTCCTAACCGGGAGAAGGACAGGACGAGGCTTGTAGGTGTCTCTGAGTCAGTACTGAGAGTGTCTGCATGTGTTTATCTGTGGAGCTAACCAAATGCATATGTATGTGTGTTGTAAATGTGTGTGTGCCCGCTGGGAATATATGTTCAGCCTCTCTGCTTTGAGCTGAGGGCAGGGGGCAGCAGCAGCTTTGTGGAAGTGAGCTACTATATTCGGTAAATCCCAGTTCTGAGCAATTAAAACAATAGTAAGTATGGAAAATGCTCCTTTTTTTTCCCTAGTAATTACTGTTGTAGCAATAACTTAATTTCCCCTTCATCATGGTAAGTCATTCAATTCTGAGTTCCCTTGAATAAGAAAATCATATCTGGAAATATTTTGTCTGCTGCCTCATCTTGATGCATGGAAGCAGCTTCTCATTTTGTGGTTATGTCAATTAAATGAATAAAATGCATACGAAAGTAACGAAGGAACATATTTAACTCTCACTTCAAATTTAGTTTCAAGATTATTTGAATGTCTATGTATTTTTTTTAACCTTGCAGGAGCTTAAATTGTTACATAAGGCACAGGACCAGAAAAACGAGTCCAAATGCCCTTTCTCCTCAGAGGGTGGTTTCCATGCCAACCTTCAACTTTTTATTACTGCATAGTTTGGCTGTATAACTGTTAAAAAAAAGCTGTAAGGTCTAATTTTTATAATGGAAAAGTATTCTTTCTCCTCATATTGTAAAATTGCTGAACCATTATTGAGTATATTTTCAGAAATAAGGTCATTTTTGAACAGAGCCTGGACAATTTCAGCTTCAGAAAGTTGGGGAATGAAAACTGTCATGCAATCTTGTCTATAATGGGCATCACTATTCTCTCTATAACTGCATCCTAATTGGCTTTTCTGTATCCAATAGGAGTTTGATATTGTTAGAACCTGCAAAGAAGAAGATTTATAAAGACTTATAAAGGGCAGAAGGGCATCTAATTTTGGATGTCCAAAATCCACCCATGCCAAAGGTATCATAATGACCATCCTCCATTATTTCTGTTTGGAGCTGGATGATTAAATTGTTTTACAAATCATAGTCACTCACATCTAAAATTTAGATTATCAAAATCCCCATAAAATGAATGAAGTCTCCAAATTTTCTGGAGTCTAGTAGTTTCCTAGTTAGTAGGAACCGTTTGAAAACAGATAAATCACTACTCTATCAAGAAATAATATGCTCTGTAGTGACTGTCCCTTGATGTTTCTTGCTAGAGTCCCTGTGAATTCTCTAGGTAAGCAAAGCAGAAAACATGAAGCTACGTAAGTCTTCTACACACCAGTGGAGTGATGAAACCACAGAGCTGCCACGTGTGCTTTGGCGATTTCAAAGAGAAGGAAAGAAAGTGTTTTGAGAGCTCAAGTTACACAAGAAGTTCCCAATATATCAGAAACTCCTAAACCCGATATTTTATTCAATGAGAAGTGTTTGGTGCAGACAAGGAGGCTATTAAGCCCATCATCTGGATAAGGAAAAAGAGAACTTAAATATAAAAAAAAGAAAAAAAAAAAAAGTGTTCTTTATAGGACAGACTGGGCCATAGATACATCTGCGAAGGAGCTGAATTCACCCCAGCCATCATGAACGAATTCCTCTCTGCATTGCACAGGCAGCTGAAGTGATGATATTAGTATCATTACTCCCCATAGGCAGCCTTTGCATTGCTAATAGTCAGTCAGGCCTCTGACTCTAGCTGTGTCACTCTTCTGAATCTGACTATGTTTGCAGAATTTATTGTTCTTTTCTTTTTTTCTCTGCTGAAAAAAGCTGCTTCATCCAAAACTTCTCCCCAGGAATCGTTACACTAGTATTGAAATGGATGAAATTTTTGGTCAAAATGAAAAAAAAAAAAAAAAAAAAAAAAAGCTCCAACACTCCAGCACAGCCAATAGTTTGTACATGGGGCAATCATCTGATGCAGAACAAGACATGCCTTGAGACTCCAAAACACTCCTGAAAGAGAGAGGAAACTCCAGTTCTTCTCTAGTTATAGATCATGGAAAATGTATATAAACTGTTGCCAAAGTAACCCCTTAGCAACTTCTCAAGTCCATTCATGTGTGTCTAAAGTAATAGAATTCTTCATGTCTGAACTGTATTATTTCATTCGATGCTGTCTTTCTTCTCTTCAGACCCTCAGCATCACATTCTCATCCATCTGTAACTGACCACCAGAGCAAAAAGCCTCTGTTTTTGTCTCGAGTTGCACTGCTTGGAAAGTCTCACTACTTTTCTCCAGTTCACTGATTTATTTTCAAATTCCATGTTCAAATTTCGTCCGTCTTTATGATGTGACATCTCACTTCTGTCCCCATATGACCTTCACTTTTGTCAAGACAACTTTGTGCTCAGAATTATTTAATTTGGTTATTGACTGTTCACAGAACACTGAAGCTTTGTGATTAATTGATCACACTGTGTATCCCTGCTGACAAGCACTTCTATGCTGTGCAGAGATGGAATTTCTATTTTCCTCACTTTAAAAGATGATACATGCAACTAGAACCACTCAGTGTTTTTGTTTAAAATATCCATAGATTCTATTTCAAATAATCAGTGTTTCATCTCCATCTGAGTTGGACCACTTTTCAAAATCTACTCGCCAGGCTCAAGTGCTCTTCAACCTCTTATGTTCTTCCTCAACAGTCAAGTATTGTATTAGGACACAAAACTGCCAATGGTTTAAAGAGCCATATGGCAACAATATGGCAATCCTATAATAAAAGAAAGGATTCCTCCAAAAGAGATGGTGCTTCAAGCCATTCAGCAACTTGCCTGTGTGAAACCATTGCTGGTTGGCACCCCTTGCCCAAGGAAACTGGCATGCCACTGTGTGGCACCACGCCATGCTAGCAGATGGGCAGAAGCATAAGCAGCCAAATGACCATATATGAACATCAAATGTGTTTTCTAAGAGCATAGTTCATAGCCAAGAATATTTCAATGGTTAGCTTCTTTGTCAGTGTAGTCAAGGAGAAAAACAAGCCAAAGAGCATGAGGGATCCTAAAAAAACACCCATTCTGTAAATGTCAAAATTCAGAGGGTGCCCTGACTACAATTCAAAGCACTATTTGTATTCAAGTACAAGAATTTGATTGTGGGTGAAACTGTAGAAAACTTGCTAGCTATCCTACGCTGATTTGCAAATAGACCTGGGAGGCAATAAATTCCCACTTACTTACAACGGGCTAACGGAATAACTCATCTCAAGCAAAAGGAGATCACAGTCAAGGCACCACATGGGCCAGTAGCTCCTGGGGACTATGTGGGCAGGGGCTGCCCATGGTGGGACAACCAGGCCTTGCAGCCAAGACCCATCTCACCACCCTACAAGGGGGCAGCTCCAATCACAGGCACAGGACAAGTTAGTGGTAAGAAAGTAAGGTCAAGGTCAAGCCTGGAAGTAAATTAGTGCCCTCAACACCTTCAAGAAAAGTTTTTTCCCTACGGTTGGCCAAAATTTTGAATGAAACTGCTCCTAGAAAAACTAAAATGAGATTGCATTTTTGGTGTCATGAATTGCATTGTTAAGGGAGCAATTGCAGTTTCATGTGTAAAAGAAACTCAGATGTAGTATAAATTCCAAGAAGTGCTTTCATAAATATTACCTACTGAGAGTTTAGTCTTATAGAAAAGAGTCAAAGAAAGAAATTTATCCTTTTGTTTTTGTGTGTCTCTATCTGTAAGAAGTTTGAAATAGGGTCAAAATTTGAAATGATTTCAACAATGCAGAAAGGAGGTAAGAGGAAATCAAGAATTCCGCTTATATTAAGAAACGAGGAGTTTAGCTATGATTCTGAATGTTTACCTGAGCCGCAAATGATTTATAGTTGTTTCATTCATTGTTAAAAATCACACTAAGATAAGCCTATAACTGTAAAATACCCTTGACAACACATTTGAAAGAACTAAAAGGTAATTTCATGCAATGTAAGGCTACACCTTATTCAGGTAGAGAAAGAACAGAATTCATCTAGTGTAAAATAACCATTCCTCACTAGTCAATCACAGAAGTATACATCAGAAGCCTGATCCCAACCTGACCTGCACATGATGGTTCTGCCCAGCCTAAGCCTGGCCATGTCTACATGGCGACAAAACTGTAGTTTACTAATCGTAGCAGGATAAATACAACCTTACCCCATTAGAGGTGTTGCAACTCATTGCACAGCAGGACCTTGATTCAGGGAACGAAAAAAAAAAAAAAAAACACTATGGTTCAAGCATCCTATTAAATTCAACAAGATAAATCATGTCTTCAAACACTGAAGTGCTTTGCTGAATCAGGGCTTGAGTGCATGTGATCAGTATCATTGTTCACAGGAGTATTCTAAAGATGTAAAAAACTGGGCTGTGTACTGAAAAGCAAAGAGAAGCAAGAAGTATGAAAAAGTGGGATGGGGAATATTTTTCTTCCATGATGACACTGTACTGGTATAAGCAGGACTCCAACAAGCAGAGCTCTGAGGGGGATTGAACATTGTGCACCCATGCCTGAAATTCTTACTTTGCATTGTTTTAGAAAATATATATCTGTTCTGGGGAGCATTATTGCTTTTATGATTCTGCTTCATCCATCCCATAGTTCCCTGTATGACACGTAAATTGCTCTCAGAATGCTATTGCTTTCAGTATGTGTAGAGAGAGAAAAGCTGAAAACTGCTAGACTGTTAGTAGCACTTATATTTGACAATTAAAACCAGTGTTCAGCAGATTGCTAGTTTATTATAGAATCCTGCTTTTCTTTTTTTCTCTTGTTATTTAAAATCCTTTAAACTTTATTATAAATGCATTTTGTTTGTGTCTTGTAACCAAGCACTTCAAATCACACCAAAGAAAATTAAAGAGCACACAACAAGGATCTTTAGAGCAATTTCCTCAAGCATGCTGGCAGAAAAGCTTCATGGTGTAGTAGATGAACATGTTCACTCCAATCTGTATTAGCCAGATATCACACCCATCCTGTTACATGAAGTGGACACAACTGTGACCTGCAGCCTACATAATCTTGGCTCATTTTATCACAGAATAAAATCAGTCATCAGAAAAGTTTCCTTGGGTACAAACCAATAATTTGACTTAGCAACAGCAATCATCTTGAATAAATTAGCTACTGACTCCCCTTTCTGCACCACTTTTCAAGTTCAAGTTCCATCTCAAGTTTCAGAGAGCTGGATGCCACTTGTGAGTTTGCTTCTTCAGTGTACACCCATGACTATCCATATTTCAACAGCAAAAGACTTGGAAAAAAAACATTGTCTAATGGAGTATTCCTTGAACAGGAAATTTAAATGAAGCATCTCAGTCATGTCAAATGCATTGTCCAATGCATTTAGACATTTTCTGATTAGAATCTACTAATGCTTTGTTTACTGTGTTTTGTAATTTATGCTGCATTTTAAATGGTCTTACAACTAAAAGGAAAAAATCAAACTGCAAAAAGAATTTTTTTGATATTTGTACACATGAAACTTTTTTAAACATAAAAATTTGTTACCTAACAATATGTCCAGTTCTACCACCAGATCTATGTTTCAGAGGGATCCCTAACCCATTTTGCTTAGGAGGGAGGCAACATTGCTCTGATAGGAGTTGCCCCTGTCTATTATGCTAGGGAACTGATTGCTTTAAAAGAAAAAAAACACTAAAAAACTGTTTCTGAGGTACAGTTAAAGAACTCTTTCTTTTTCGTTTTTTTTCTGAGTTTACACAGAAATGAATAATTATGGAAATGAGCATGGCAAAGAGTCTATAAGTTAAGCAAAGTATTTCCCATACACAATGAGAAGGAACAGATAAATAATTTTTGGTAACTGCCTGTAAATACTTAGATGAACTCAGATATTTAATTTGTAGATGATAGAGTTAGATGCTAGAGTTAGAGCTATGCACTGATACTACCCACCTATGATTAAAATTATCCACTCTGATTAAAAACTTCTCAATGGGTCAAATTCAAGCTGGTAGTTGCTGCTCAGCTAAATTCAATAAGTTTTCCAGCTCTCTCCACTTGTCTTCTTTATTGTAACTGCTGAAGTATTCCAGGAGCATAACACAACTCTGATTCTAAATGCTTTTATTTAAATTCTGCTTCTGTTGGATCCTTTCACTACTCTAAAAAGAAAAGATATCTTTTCCCTTTCCACACACTTCAATCAGACGATAAATAGCAGATCACCTACTTTATCTCATATTTTCCTTTTTTCACTTCTGCTTTTAGATTAACAACTATCGACTATACTCAAAAGCAATTTAAACAACAATAGAGTACTTACTTAGGAAATTTATCTTAAGGCCAACAAAGAATTCAAAAATCACCCCACAATAAAATTTCCTTAGGTTTTTAATCACTCTTCTGTGAGTATTTTCACTCATTCTGAAATTTTCCATCTGCCAGTAAAGATGATTTGCCATTAATTCAGTGAATAGCATGGTTTAAACACAATCTTCAGGTCTTTTATTGTCTGGAGTAATCCCAATACTTCCAAAGGGCATTGATTGTTTGAACAGAATAGTTAGTGCTAGCTTTATCACAAATACATTCTAGTTATCAACATCGATATTTTTATTAATGCTATTGGTAATATCATTGAGAAAAAAAGAACTAAAGCACTACAACTGATAAGTTATAATAAAACTATACTGCCACTGGAAAATCACACTGGTTTGTAGAAAATTATATGTACATCTGAATTCACAGATTTCAAAAACAGTCTTTCCATAAAACTACACCATTATTAATTTCATCAAGAAATGTCTAATGATAATTGGTGAATGTCTGTGCAGCATTCTGAAAACATCATTTTTATTATAGAATTTACTTAGAGCAAAAAGCAAATACAGACAGAAAATACCCTCAGAACTCATCAAGACATTCTCCATGCCCCAAGGTGGGAGCAGGTCCCACACCATTCCTGACACTTGGTTATCTGAATTGTCTTACCTCTATGTAAAGGCCTCCAAAGATGCAATGCCGCTTTGTTAGGTGTCTCCCGGATCCATTTTTTAATGCGTTCAGATAAATGTTATAACCTGGGAAAATGCAGTTGTGTTGGGGTTTGGGTTTGGTCTTGGTTATGTAATGTTATTAGGTGGGGGGGGCTTTGGTGAAAGAGTTAGGAGAAGCAGCAGGAGTGTTGCTTTGACTGCTCTGACTGAATTATGCGTTAGCTAAGTCATTCTCTGGGAATCCTGCACCAGATTCTTTATCCTACCATGAATCTTCTTGTGTCTTCTTCTCACATCAATATTTTACAAGCTGGTTACAGAGTCTGTTTCCCAACATATTCTCACAGCTCTTTGCTATTTGACTGAATACATCCAGGTTTTCAATCAACATTTTGGATATACCAGACTCTAGATATATTTTAGCTAGATTCTCCACTTGTGGGAATCATCCTAGAGCCATCATCGTGAGTAAACAACCCCCTTCAAGCCAAGCTTTGGCTAAGGATACTTAAAGGGCCTGATGTGGCCAGAGTAGCAAGCTAATGAAGCCTATCAGTGTATCTGTTTTTTGTGGTTGCACCTTTCTTCCAAATGGCTTATTTTGAAGCCTTTTTTTTCCCTACGTCTTAGTTGTTTTTTTAAAAAACATCCTGTTTATTTCTCCTGGTCATTACTGGTTATGTAAAGACAGAGAGGTCAAACAACAGATGCACTTGCTTCATAAGCACTAGAGTTTGTTAATTCCAAATGTCTCCATGCTTCACTTGGTGCCAAGTGGCCCATTCTATGAAGTTTTACAAATATGCTACAAAGGCAAGTTCCAGATAAGCTGCCAGTTCTGGAGACAGACAATAAAAGTCTTACATGAGGTCTTTGAAATTAGAACACTATTTCTGAACACCTCTGGCTTACTGCCACCAATGATAGAGGTGATTAAGGATGTTGCTCTACAAAGTGATATAATATATAACTTATTTTGAAAGTCTCAGCATTTTGTCTCTTGCTCTTATCTATTTTCAGCAAAAGTAAGTCCTGGTGATAATGTACTAATCGGTAAATCAAATAAGACAATTGATGATAGAAGACAACAGAAGATATTATATCCAGGGTGGTAAATGCTAATGATTTACTTACTGTTTATATCACATAAATTTTGGATGCTATCTTAGCGTCCTTTGTAATGACTGTTTCTAGTCTTAAAAAAAGATGCACAGAAGTATATTCCTAAATCTAGTGATTAATATGTCCTAATTAAAATATTGGGCACATCCATAAAATAAAGAAATTAAACTAGATGAACTGGAAAATGAATAGGGAAAATGAAAAGCCAATTAGACATACACAAGGCCATGGAACAAGATAGGGTACATCCCTGAGGGTTTTGAAGGACCTGGCAGATGTCATTGCAAGGCCATTCTCCATCTTCTTTTAAAAGTCATAGTAAAAAGATTAGGTTCCCAAGGCCTGGAAGAAAAAAAAATCAGATATCACACTTATCTTCAAGAAAAGCAAAAAAGGGGGATTCATGGCTGACAAGCTTTACTTCAGTCCCTAGGAAGGTGGTGGAGCAAATTCAAGTAGAGGTCATTTCTAAACCCGTAAAAGAATAGAAACAGGAAGCTTGAGTTTACTGGTCTCGAATATGCTATAGCACCTCTTTGATTTCTGTGATAAGCTGACTAGTGTTGTGGGAACGCAAGGGCAGTGAATGTTGCACACTTCGTTTTTAGCAAGGCCTTTGGCATGCTTTCTCACAGTCTTCTTATCACCAAACTGGTGAAGCAGCAATGAGTAACTAGACAGTATGGGTCATGGAAAATTGGCCGTACTGTCAAGTTCTAAGTGTCATAATCAATGCAAAAAATGCAAAGTCCAGCTGGCAGGGAGTAGATAATGGAGCCCCTCAGGGAACACTACTGGAACCTGTAGGGTGGAATCTTCATTAAAGACATGGATGATGGGACAGTGCAATCTCCGCAAGTTTGTGGGTGATGGAAAATTGAGGAGAGAAGTCAGTATACTAGAGGACAGGGTTGCTATTGAGAGGTACCCAGACATGCTGGAGAAATGGGTTAACAGGAATCTCATGAAAAAGAAGTGCAAGGTAATAGGGATAACCTCCATGCAACAGAACAGATTGAGGGCCAAGTGTTTAGGAAGCAGCTCTGCAGAGAATAACTTGGTAACCCAGGTAGATATGAAGTAAAACATGAGCCAGCAATGCATACTTGAAGCAAAAATAGGCTACCAGTCCCCTGGGCTGCATTAGCAAAGATTTAACCAGCAGGTCCAGGCAAGACAGCTTTCAGCAGAAAGCTTTATTCAGCAGTTGTGCACCTGGAGATCAGTGTCCACTTTGGGACTTCCCAATACAAGAGACATCAAAATACTAGAGCAAGTCCAGACTCCATTCCCTGTCACCAAGATGGGTCAGGGGGCTGGAGCAAATGACGAACAACGAGAGGCTGAGAGTAGGTGCTGTCATAATCTATTCATCTGAGTTTGTTAAACATGGAGAAAAGAGGTTCAGGCGACACCTTATTGCTGTCTACAACCACCTGATTATAAGATGCAAGAAAGATGAAGCCAGACTCTTTCCAGAGGTGCACAGCAATAGAATGAAAGGCAATGGACACAGGCTAGAACATGGGAAATTCCTATTACTTCCTAGGAAAAGTTTATTTACCATGAGGTGGTCAGATATTCGCATAAATTGCCCAGAGAGACTGTGGAATCTGGATCCTTGGGAATGTTCAAGTGGTGATGGGACATGGCTCTGAGCCACTTCATATATTCCTACTTTGAGCAGGTCCTCCAGAGGACTTCCAACCCAAAATGCCTTGAGATATTGCTAATTCCAAGCTTGAATTTAGGGCGATGGCACATATCATGCAGATGTTTTGAAGACAAAGGGAGAAAGGGGAGGAGAAAAGTACATGAAAGAACAGGAGTTCTTTAAACGGAGTTAATAATGGCAGATATGAAAACTGTACCACTTCAGGTATATGTCCAAATTGCATTCAATAACTTGTTTGAAAAGTAGAGAAATAAGTATATCTGCCATTTTATTCAACAAATATATTACAAATGCTAATAAAAAAGCTTGACATTTAGTAATCTCTTTGATGGCACTTACAAGAAGAGTGAAAGATAGATTTGTGTGCTATGGAAATAAATACAAAGGGACAGAAAAAGACCAAAAGTTTCAGAGGAAGTAAATCTTCAAAAAAGTTCTTCAACTGGTTGACTTAAAAACTTTTAAAAAATGGTATTAGTATTTAAATTGGTATTTAAATTGATATTTAACTGAAAGTAAAACATCAAACACTACATGTGCTCGGATTTTTTTTCTTAATTTTCAGATCTCTTGCTACAAGAACAGAAATTTCTGCCATAATCATCAGACCTGAGGGCCTCCTAGTGCCTTGTCTCTTATAGCAGACAAAAGCAAATGCATGGGAAAAAATAATGCTTTAAGGCAGCTGCAGAATAAAATATCCTTCACATTAGATCTCATCTTCCCCTTGTGTTAGTGACTGGCTTTAATCTTGTAGACTGAGATATTAATTATGTTAGCTCTACTGTTACTAATAATTAAAATAACTGTATATTATTGCAACCCTACTAAACCCCTTCTTCTATTCTGGAGATGTGTAATTTTCCATGGCAATGGGTTCTTCAGGCTAATTGTACATTTCATAGATAATTATGATTGTAGATAATTTTGGTTTTTTATCAGCTTTGACTGTTCCTCTTTTTCATTTCATTGGATACTCTCTTGTTCATGCATTTGAGGCATTCGGAGAAGGAGCTCTTAAAATTATTTCCACAGGCAAATATTTCTTTTCATATTTTCGCAACTTCTTTTTTGTTCTCCCATTGTGTACGTGACACTCGCCCAATGTCGGCCTGGTCACCGGGCAGCTCTGCCCACTTACTGAGCTAAACACTTGGCTCCACTTCAGAAGTCATAGATCCATGTCAGCCTGAACCTGATGCAATATGTCTTGCAATCTTATTAGCAAAGCCTGCAATGGGGAGACATATCCTCCAGCTGACAAAGTGAGAAAAGCACCAGAACTACGTGAGACTGGGTCCACTTGCACTTACATCAAGCACTCCAAGAAAGTTCAGAATCAGAGTGTAATTACCCTTCTTCACTGAAAATTCCCCAAACTCCAAAATCCCTATTCAATTTAACTTAATACTACATCTATTAGGAAAAAAAAACTCAACCAACCAACCAAAAAACAACAAAAACAATCTTACCTGTTAGAAGTTTCAGATTAACCTAGGAATCATGCAGCTACATATGACATTTTCCTCCTAAATTATTTGTTTCCTACAGAAACCTTAATATTTAAGGAAGCGAAATGTTGATATTTGATTTCCATAGAAAGTGATATTTTTTAATGAAATACACCCCTTGACACCTTAATTTTTGTACTTAGCAGTATTGCGCGGTCTCCCTTTGGAGCTGTTTGTTAGGGAGCCTCCTCAGCTTCAGAGGCTGAGTGAGACATACATGCACTGCTTCAGTCAGAGGCTGAGAAATCAGGTAAATAGGATAGTCTATTTCCCAATGATTTGACCGAAGACTAGGTAGATCGTGCAGGAACAGAAGTGATTGCCTCTCCTGATTGCATGGACTTGCAATTCTACTTGCAATCCAGCTGACAGTTAGGAATGATCCATGAAGAATAGATGTCTCCTACCTGAATTGATTATTCATTTTTCACAGGAAACAGATGTATCACAAGGAGAGACAAGAAATTTCACATCTTCCAGAAAGCCATAAGTCAAAAGATTAAACTTAGTGAATGATTTAGACAAGACAAGCATGCTATAAAGAAGTCAATGGTGAAAGACTATGTTGGTAATTGTGCCACCAATGTATGAAGCCTGGGGAGATGCGGGCTCAAGAGGGTGCTGCACTTTTCCTCTGAACATTACCATACTGGCTCTAGAGGGGGAAACATTTGCATTCCAAATTTGCATTTGCAGTGTCTGCAGGAAGTCAGGAAGACCACTGCCTCCCACAGAAGCAACACACAGCTCAGCTGATTAGTTGTTTGCTTCCATGTACCTCCTGGATTTTCATTCCTATGAAGTTCTTCAGGGACAGAAACTGCTTTCTTGAACAAGGACAGCAGCTCCCAGTGAGAACTGGGACATATATTTGCACAGTATAGGGAATGGCTCGCTCCGTTTGGGTGCCACACGTCAGGCGTTCTCTACAGTTAAAAAGCTTTTTTACTTGTAGGGGGTTTTCCCCACCAGACATTTCACTCTTGTCCTGAATGCGTCATCAATAAAGGACTGCCAATGGAGATACTTGCAAGGACACTGGACGAGAATCTCGTTCTTCCCCAGAATTAAAAAAAAAAAGCCTATCCAAACTGCTAGACAAGGATACAAAAGCTTCTGTATCAAGAAGATATTTGTACCTGTACCAAGACTCAGGAGATGTCCCTGTGTGCTAATTCAGTTATGCAAAGAATAGCAACAAAAAACTGCTGACCTAGAAAGGCCGAGGGATGTAGAACACTACAGAAAGAACCTCCCGGTGCTTCTGCACATGCCTATTAACAGCAGCAGGTCAGTTTTTCATCCTCCAGTGGCTTAAATTAATCTGGTTTTGCCACATATTGTGGTAGACCAGCTGCACACATGCTATTATCAAATATCAGCTGAGGAAGGTTTCTTAAACTATTTCTTTTATTCATCTGATGGTGCTCTTGCACTTCTCATGTATTCAACAAAATCACAGAAAATTCGATGTAAGGCCAAGAATCTGCTCTTGCCAGTAGTTGCAGAGTTGAACACTAAGGTTCAGTATTTAAGGTGATATAGATTTTATTACTGATAATAAAAATTGAAATTACACATGCTAAAGTAATTAAATCTCATGCTTTCAGGAAAAATGCCTCTATCCCCACTGATAGTTCTGGACATATGATTTATTGAACAGGTGTATCTTTACCAGACACTGCTAGGCATAGAACAGTGGTTTGATCAATCTGTTATGTCCCCTAAAGGGGAAATCACTGCTCTTTTGGTTTTTGCTAGTCACAAGCGACATTAGCATAACAGATCAGACGGAGCAGAAGGCAACTACTGTTCTGGGAATAGAAGGCCAGGATCACATCCAAACTACAAGGCTTATTAGTGGAACAAGCAAACATCAAATCAGCATCTGCAGGACCTGATGGGTTTCACCATGGGATGCAAAACCAGGAGTCAGCATATTCTCTGGCACAGATCATAGAGTCATTAAAATCAGACATGTCACCATAAGACCAGAGGAAATCTAAATTTGATGCCAGCATTAGAGAATGAAGAGATGAGAGTACTAGACCAGAAAATTTGGCTTCTGCAGCAGTAAACATGTTGGAATGAATCTTTCATTAGAGATAAGGGGGTTATTAAAATAAACCCAAAGGGGCGAAATGATACAGTGGCAAAACCTCAGTGCTTGACAATGCCAATGATACAGAAGAAGCTATGACCCTCCACTTCTTTTTTTTTACTGTGTGGTGTTGGCCTGTAGACACTTATTTTATAATGGTCTCTGGCATAAATACTTAAGAAGCGAAAAGGAAAAAAAGATTTTCTTGGGAGGCATAATAATAGAAAAGCATAAATTTCAAAGGGCTTATATTGAGTCCTTTTTATATTATTTATGAAAAAAAATCAAATAAAAGTAGCTAAAGAACTGGAGATCACAGATAGAGATCAGTCTAGCCAGAAAAGACATGTGGCCAGGACTGACAGGAGCAAATCTACAAGGCCGTAAAAGAGATCTTATTTAGTGTCTTCATTCTTACTTCCCCTTTTCTATTTACTAGAAAAAAAAGCATCCTATGATACGAATGAATTCAGGCCTGTCTTATCAGTAGCCTTTGCTCTTCTTGAGCTTTGACATTTTCTTGTACTACAATGGACAAACTATCAGGAGGCCTGTGAATCATTCAGTATTCAGTTATGTCTACTGCTTCTTTTGACAATTATTACTAAGAGGGAGACGATAGAGAAAATATATGCACTCAGACCTCATTGCAAATAGTATGAGCAAGTTTTATTACATTACATGGGAACATTCCTAATAGGAATACATACTTGAAGAAAAATTAACTGAGCTGGTGAGAGAATCAGTATCAATCTTCTCCATTCTACAGCATTAATAGAAATTACAAAAGCACCATGCTAGAAATCACTTTTGGAGACAGAAATGGATATTGCCTTCCTTAAATGGATGTTCCAGGAACATGGAATATTTTAATCGTAGTGTAAAATGCTGCCTCTCTAATATGATCAGTGTAAACCTTAGGGGCATCCTTGTCACTAGGATGTATGAGTTATGGCATAGCCCCCATAGTGGAATAGTCAGCTCCTGGAAACACACCACCAGAGGTCTTTATTAATTTTAAACATTCATGCTTTTATTATGGGGAGAATATAATAAGGCAATATTTTTCTACGTATAATTTTATCTAGCAGCTGGATGCACAGATATTCAAACCACACAAGACACTATCACAAACAGTTACCTTTGCTTCAATAAAGCTACTTTTATTTATATGCTCATATAACGATCATTAAGTACTATCATTGTAAGTGCCATAAGTAAGCCAAACTCATGACAGCTATGACAGCTGCACTCATAATTGCTGCTATGAAGTGATCTCTATGTATAAAAAGAAAGATGTGCAGTAAAGATGTGCAAATGCATCTGCAGATACTAGATAGGCAGAATAAGACTGCAGATAGTTTCTTGCTAATAGTAAGCGTAGGCGTGCAAAAGACTTTGGAAGGGAAAGAGGAAAGTTAAGACAAAGTAGTGCCTTAACTTTCAGTTAAGAGGATGGGGCCAGACTGTTTTCAGTGGTGGACAGTGACAGGTCAACAGGGAATGGCCACAAACTGAAACACAGGAAGTTCCATTTGAATATGAGGAAAAACTTCTTGACTAGGAGGGCAGTAGAGCACTGCAACAGGTTGCCCAGAGAGATTGTGGAGTCCCCTTCTCTGTAGTTGTTCAAAACCTGTCTGGACACAGTTCTATGCAACATGCTCTAGGTGTCCCTGCTTGTGCAGGGGATCTCCAGAGGTCCCTTCCAACCTCAACCATTCTGTGATTTAGTAATTCCTGTCCGATTTTTTTTTCCAGTGTTTCAAACACATCCCTGAATTTTCCTTGTGTAGTACTTGAAGCCCCTAAGAGGAAGCTGCAGGTTTTCTATGACAAAAGGCAGGAGTGTCTGTTTCAGGCTAAGCTCCAAACAATACCAAATGGCTAGAAAATTGGACAGAAAAAGCCAAATTTACTCATAATGAAAGCTGGATCAGCTCCCCTCAAATCTGAATTTGCAGTGATTTTCAGCGGCAAGATCCCCCTCAACCAATATAACATACTACGAGAGGAGAAGGCTGATTGTGTGTTTACCAGACCCACCATCTCACAATACAGGAGCAGGGAAAAGGATTCAACCTTCTTTCTTGTTTGAGGAAGGTGACTTGAAACCACACAGTTTTTCCTTTGATGCTACTTAGATAAGAATGACAGCAAGCAGGTGTCTTCAGAATCTGATCAAACTTACTTCACGTAAGGTTTTTTCCTAAGAAGTCTTGGACAATCATTGGTCATCCCAGTGTATCATCCCTATTTAGCACTGGAGAAATGAATGAACATGATAATATCAGTAAAATTATTCTCTTAAGTGACACTGGATCCTGCCAGGGTAGTGACTCATAGAAATTCACTCCTGGACTATGAATGCAGATTTCCTGATTCATGTTTTCCTTTTTATATGCCTCAGAAATCCCCAGGATTTTAAGTGGGATTCAGGTAAGTTACTTCCAGATAGGGACGTACCCTTTAAAAATCCTTATATTCGTCTAATTTTAGGCCTAGAAAGTTTTCTAGGATATACTTCCTAAGCTGATCCTTCTTAGAAAAGAGAGAAGGGCATCCAACATTATGGTAGTTGCTAGTTCTTTTCCTCAGGATAAAATAGCATTTCATGACCACTCAGCTGGGTTGCTGTAACCTGACCTGGTCTGAAGGGAAACTTTTTTCTACAAGGTGAAAACAGGCTGAATTTAATGGCTGCTTAAGTTAATGTGCTACCTTTAGTGTGATTTCAGCACATTGATGGACAGCTGAGTTAACACACTGCCTGTAAATGAGTATTTATTGCTATGGGATTGTCATTAGCATCTTACTGTAATTTGAATTGGGTCTCTAGAGGTTTTCAAGGGGGTCCTTTTACTGTTTAAATCTCCAGACTCATTGCTAGAAGATATCTGGGAAGATTTTGACCTGTGCTTGCCAGCAGGCAGTAAGAAGCCTGCAGCAATCACGGGATAAGAATCTTTATTTAAAATTCACTCCAAGAATGTAAAGACCAGGAGCTATAAAGGCTTGTATATTTATAAAGGAAATTAAAACAATGGCAGCGTGATAATTTTTGAAAATAATTTATTATTTTAAATGTCATCCTGAGAACACTGGTATAGCTGGATAAGAAAAAACTATTAATAAAAACCTGTCTTGTGGGATTCTAAACAACAAATTTCTTGCCTCAGATTTGCATATCATTAAATGCAAAAATGCTGACTTGGTCAGCCTGTTACTATGTCAGTGCTCACCCAGCCCAGTCTGCATGTCACGGCAAGGGAATACCTTTTAGCTTGGTTTATTTAAGAAAAGAGGCTTATACGATCACATTATTGTTTTCTTTCTATGTACGTCTGTACTTTTCTAGACACATTTCTATTCACAGATGCCAAACTGAGCAAAAATTTGTAACTATAAAATACTGAATTCCCACACTTTTCTTGCCTCCAAAGTTCTAGGATGAAAGGAAGGGCTGAAAGATAAGATCACACCTTAGACAACATAAGGAAGATGTACACAGGGGAGAACACAGGACAAATTCCCCTCTATGGTATGCTTCAGATAGAACTCACAATCAGTAAATTAAGGGCAAATCAAGCCTCACTGCCTCTAATTTGCCTAGAACTATTTCTTTTTTTCCTCCTTTTTGGGTTGTTTTTATTTGTACATATTATCAGAGTGTGCTGGATTTCACAAGACTTGACTAAAGCCTATTGAAGACAGTGAGGATGTTCCCCCTGGCTCCAAAAGGGTTCGAGTCAGGCCCTAACACAGTAAGAGATGGCTTGTTTCAAGAGCCAGAGATGTGTCTTTGACAGATAACACAGTTTGTTGCTGCCTCTGGGCTTTCGTTATAGTCATTATGGTAAGTTTATATATCATAATGGCAGTCAGTAGAAATGAAAATGGAAAGGCAATTATGTATTTCCAGAAGCAAAACTGTGGGGGCATTCACACTGTCTGATTTTAGGGCTTCTAGCTTGACAGCTGAGCCTTGCTATATTTTATTTCCCGTTATAGTTAAAGAACGCTCTTAGCACTTCCAGGAGACTACAGATACAAATCCTTCCATGAGCTGCCCCTTCAAATGGATTTCTCTCTCTTCATAGACCACATGAAAGGTAGATGGTGTTTCACGCTAAATGGTGTGAAGATTGCCTTGGACAAGCTAACACAGCTCCTGAAATCAAAGAGTCAGAACAATCCTGCAACTCAACCTCCTTCGGCTCCCTCCATAAGTTTTCAAGACTCAGGCAAGCTGATCTTTGATACTCCACCGTTTTATGTGCCTGCTCCTGAGTATTTATCATGAATACAAATATTATAACCAATCATAAATGCACCCCCTTCTTCCCAACGTGGAGCTCCAGGTTTTGGCTCACTGATGTCTCATGTTAGTAAACCCCAGGCAGACTATGTGCTTTTACTGCTTTCTAACAGTTCGGGATCCAGGTATTTACTGGATGCTTTCTAACATTTTGGCAAGCTATGTGTTAACGTATGTCTTCATGCTGTCTAGAAAAAAATGACATGGCCATGGGCTGTAAAAAATTAAGCTGTAGGTTATACCCAAACTGCAGGTCACCAGTTTCCTACAGCGCTCTATGTTTACCCTGTCCTAATTACCTCTGTGATCCCTTGATTTGTTACACAGAGCAGTATAGAAATGAAAGACTGGTAAGTTTTCTTTACACCCTCCAAATCCTAGGCAATTCAACAAAAGTCCCTCATAACTTTTACTGCTGACTGTTAGAAGTTCAGTATGGAAGGAGTCATCAATGTCCTGCTGTCAAGGTCCTCCATCGACTGCATATGGGACTAAGACCACATAGTCCTTTTGAGATCAGGCCCCTGTGCCACTATCAAGATCTAAGTCCAGACTTGCTTCTTTCTAACTCAGACTTCCCTAGGTCTCTTCTTGTTAGTAGACAGGAAGAAGATTTGCCATCAGGAATTTCTGTCAGTGTCCTTCTGAAGCTGCTAGTGGATGCACAAGTTCAAAGTTGATCAATAGCATTATTATATAAAATATAATTACAAGACGCTTACACCCTGGATCTGCTGCTCATTTATACCATTGTCAGTGAGGTTAGAACTAATTCTGTAATTTCCGACGTCATAACTGAGTAAAAGTAATCAAGAGCCTATTACTTATGCTAGTGATTTCTAGTTGAGGCTAGTCCTGGAGGAAAGTAAAACTCTATTTGAATACAAGTGACGAGTTCTTCTGTCAAATGCTACATTTCAGCTTCCCTGTGCAGACAATTCACAGAAAATAAGGCAAAAAAAAGAGTCTACCCAGGCTAGTTCTAACTCCTAACAGAACCGCTCACATGTGTCTAACCAGTTCAAAATCATTTCTATTGATAAAAATTTAAGTATTCCTAACTAAAATACTTAATGTGCCACTCTTGCAAGCTCTCATAAATAAGAGTCATAGCATCAGTCTTATCAGATTTATGCAAGGGAACAAAGACTTCTTACATGATTAGAGTCAAACTGAAAATGGAATAATTCAGTCATCTGCCAATTAACTTGATCCTGCGAAGTGTCAACAATGTGCTGAATAATCTCCACTCCAGCATAAGCCAGAGGCAGATAGGAGCCTTGTTCTTTGCAAAATTCATTTGCCAGCAAAATAAAATAAAAAAACTCAGGTGCCTCAACCCACAATAGGTTATACCTACATAGAGGCAGTTAGCAAGGAAACAGAATCGTGACTGATATCTGTGGCATTTCTTTAGTCAAAATCACATAGCCATGGAATGCTTGAGGTTGGAAGGGACATCTGGGGGATGACCCAGTCCAACCACCCTGCTCAGAGCACAGTCAACTAGAGCAGGTTGCTCAGGACCATGTCCAGACAGCTTTTGAAACTCTCTAAGGATGAAGATACTACAAATTCTTTGAGCAACCTGTTTCAGTCTTCAACTACTTTTAAAGAAAAAAAAAAAGATTTTTCTTACGTCGGCAACATCACAGAAAGAGGATAAACAATTGATGTGAATTATTAAAGGGAGTGGTTATAAAAACGTCTATAAAATAAGTTAAAATAAAGAAATATTTCTGTCTGTACACTGGTGGGATAAATCACATCTAAAAAAACTAAGGCAGAGCTGCGGGGTGTCAGTAAACTGGAATTTATGTACTATCAGAACCAAACAGCCTGGAAATCTATGGCGCAAATAATACTATAACAGACAGGCTGACCCCACAGAGATTTTCTTTTCTTGTGCTCAGAATCTTGTTTATGGGCAAAGAGAAACACACATTCTATTATAAAGCTGATCATTTAATGTTACTATAAATGAAAACTTAACGGTCTAATTAAATAATCTTTATGAATCAAGTTCTAATAATTGCAGAAAGGATAATAATAATGCAGTTAGAAATCTCAGTAATAGTAGTAATATGATGTAAACTGTAAAAAGTACACTTAGCTTGTAGCCCTTTTTTCCTGGAGTTATGATCACCATTCTACTGCTCTGGGTCTTAAAATCAGTAGCCAACGACTGCTGGAAAGGGTCCTGCAGTGAATCATTGGCCTCTGGACTCCTTGCCAGCAGGAACATGATATTCGTGTTGATGGCTTCCCCTTGGGGTCAATTTTATCTGTTTGCCAACATATTCTTACATCTTTCCTCTTTCTTTATGGGTCCACATCTCCATGCTGCATCTGAATTTACTGCTCAGGGTGGCTTTCAGGTCTTAGATACTATTTCTTTGTCTATCTCTCTTAGATACTGTCGCTTTGCTAACCCTGAAAGCAGTTTTGTTTAGCTCCAGGCCTGCATTTACTGACCACTGGGGAGATGTTTAGAGACTCAGCCCAGCCACATCTCTTATCATCCCAGTCCCTGTTCCTCTGCGTCACAGCCTGGGTCTCCATGGCCTCTGCTGTTGTACAGCCCCTGTTCTCTACAGTGGATCATTGTGTTAGAGACATAAACATCTCCTTTTACAGGGAATGGCTGCTTGTTGCTGCCATCTGTCTAAAACCATGGTTGTACCATACAAAGATAAACAAAAGTAAAACAAATTAGCCGCACGCACCTGGTCAAATACAGAAATTCCTACCAGTCAAACCAAGTAAAACAAAGCTGTGGGCAGGTCAGGAAAAGTTCAGACAGAACAAACCTGGAAAATCTCAGCCCTAAGGCCTTGCAAACTCAGCACAAGGCTATTACTAGCAATGGTGTTTTACAGGGCCACATGCTTATCCTTTGCAGGGGGTGTTTGCACTTCTGCAGTGAAAGCACATCGTTCAATGTGGAGTAGGGCAGACCCTAGAGGGATCCTAGAGGAGTGTCCTCTTTAGCTTCCTCAAAATGTTAGACCTCCAAGTATCATGCTTGAAATATTTTTAATTAAGATTGAACAACTTCTTTTTAATAGATATGGCTAAAAATGTACTCGGTATCTTTAGGAGCTGCAAAATTTAATCTATGTGGTTAGCATTATACTGTTCAGAGTACAAGACAGCAATATTACCTGCCTACATTAGGACTTATGACTCTATAAAAACTCCATGACATCAGGCCTGTTGGGTTTTTATTCCACTTTCACCACAGAGAAGAAAGGAATATTTTCTTTTTTATATATGCATGTGTGTGAAGGAAAGGAAAATATACACTCACAAGCATACACCAATATCCTCTAGAATGCAGACGAGAATGAAGGATCTAGAAGAGATGACACATTTGGGTCACTGTCTTCGGACATGCCTCAATTTCCTCATTTCTAAAATAGGACTAGTGTCATGTTTGGAGAGCAACTGATAGAAAGCAGAATGATATTTGTTAATATCATTATGGATGGATTTTGTATAACTGGTCTGATGTTGGAGGTATTCTAAGTTTTAAGACCTCTGCTCATCTTACTCATCTTAGAAGCGCCCTCCCAGAAAAAAAAGAAAAAAAAAAAGAAAAGAAAAAAGAAAAGCAAATTTTTTTTTTGCCCAGTTTTCCATTCCCTGGTTATGGCTTCAAGAGTAGAGAGAATATTTTTCTTTGGAAGAAAAATAAGAAGTGTCCAAATTTATTCAGGTACAGACCAGGCTTCGTAATTAGTTAGCATTCCAAGGCAATGTTTTTATAACAGTATAAAAGACAGTAACATGTAGTAATAATAATAATAATATAACAGTAATAATGACACAATAATAATATGTCAAAATCACAAAATATGACCAGAACAAAGTCACACTTTTTATCCAAAAATGCCAATTCCTTGAAATAAAAATATTTAACAATCATATAGTAATTTTCTTAATTTTCAAAATTTTTGATAGCAATAAAATATTTTGTTTTGACTTTATCATGGCTATAGCATTCTGACATTGAATTTCTATTATAAATGACATTAAAGATGCTAGAATAATATGGCTGAGTACAAATGAAATATTTTAGAATGTGGCATGTTAAAAAATATCTCTTGATTTGGGATAAAATCAAATCACAGAAATTACTGTGCGATAAAACTTTAATTTTCAAGCTAGTACTGTAATACTAGTTTCTCATACAGAGTTTGTATTTAAGAGCGTGACAATGGGATAATGTCCAAATGTCCTTATAAGAGTATTACTCTTAGTCTCAAAATAGATCACTTTCCCAGACATAGCGTTTCCTTGGAAAAATAATCCCCCTTTCTGAGCTGTTGAAATTCCTTTTGCAGCTGCTAAAGCACAAGTATTTCAGGTATTTTGGTTTTGGGAAACAAACAAAAAAACAACAGACAGTGATTTTCAGAGGCTAACTAAAATCAAAAACAATAAATTCAAGCATTTTCAAAGACAGAAGTGGAGCTTTTCACTTCATTGTGGGAGGAAATTCTCAGTTAGCTCTGTTTATTACCTTGGTTGTGTTTGTAGCACGTTTTCTAGCTTTTCAAGTGATTCTGTAGAATAGGGCAAGTCCTCCAAGCTTTTCTCCTCCCTTCTTTCTGGGTTTGAGAGCTGTAGGCTCTGCACAAGGCATCTTAGAACAAAGGCAATCTAGGTGGGTTATTTAATAGGATAAGACTGACAAGACTCGAGATGCTGGGATTACCCTCAAACTAAATTTGATTCTAGTTTGATTCAAAGCACTGATGGGTCCAGCCTGAAATTAGGTAAAAACAAATAACTATGAAGGCAGTGAATCATCCCGAAATATCTGTCCTGCTTTCGAAGGTGACTGTCTTGGCATAAACTCCTCTTCTCTTTGCTGGTGATCATCTTGGCAGCCACAGTACTCGCTCAGAGAATCAGACAGAAATTCAGATGAACTTACCAGAAAAAAAAAAGATTTTTTTTTTGATTTTTAAAGGATATGCAAACTTGTTCCAAGTCCAACAGATAAAGAAGACAAGACTGACTAAAAGTATCTGAATAATGATAACAGGAGAAGGTCTGAACAAGGATAACAGGAGAAGGATTTAGCCTGAGCAACTGAAAGTATGAGAAGCTGCTTGCAATGGAGACTTAGCTATCCAGAAATGAGGTATCTGGAGATAAGGAATACAGTAGAATATATAGTTCTTGAAATAAGCTGGAGACAGCAAGTTGTATATTTTATTCCAACACACAAAAGATCTTTGAAAATATGAGGTTGGATGAGGTGGCAATGACCATGGAGCAAGGGCCTACCTTAGGTTCAACAGCTAAAGAAAAGAAATAAAGAGAATAAATACAACAGACCTCAAAAAAGTGGAATTCAGCAAAGTCGGGGGGAAAAAAAGCAAAGGAAAATATAACTTCTGAATTAGAGTCAGGAGAAAATTAAGTTGGATGGCAGTGAAAGCTTTCTAACTATAACAATAATTAAGTATAATGATAGTTGACTAGGGAGATTTTAGTTTGTCTGTCAGTGGAGATTTTTAAGGGCAGCTTGAAGAGTCATCTGTTAGGAAGGACGTAGATATATATAACTGTCCTTTCCATGTTGACCTTGAATTCTCTTCCTGTGATTTTTTAAAAAATGTTTATATCTGTGTTAATGACCTTCCTCCAAATCCTTCTTTGACTTCTTTTTGCTTTGTTCTGCTTAAAAAATGTCACGTGAAATAAAAGATATATTTCACTGGAATCTGTTTTGCTCTGAATTCAGCAGTTTTGGAAATCAATACCAATTACAGAGCAATAAAATCTTTCTGCATTTTCTTCCTTAAACCAACCTATTCAAAGAAAAAAAAGAAACTATTACACCACATAAAAATATTGATAAAAAGTATTGATCTGAAATATATCTTACCCCTCTGTAATGAGCCAGAAAAGCTGAGGTTTCTGATTTGAAAAGGAACAGAATTTATTTCTGTTGTTATATAACAGCCTTGTTTGTTATGATTTTATTTTTCACTTGGAATATGGATGAGCAAATCTCAGCTGTTTTTCCATAAAGCTGAAAGACACCTGGGCCTCTCTATTGAATGCTACTCTTCATAGTAAAAAGAAATATTCAGAACGTACAGGGTGCTGCCAGGTGATGTATCTTTGTAAACTAGCTCTCAGTTCTCAATCCATTTCCCTCAGTTTTATCAGTTCTCACTAGAATTGGAATTTAGGTCACCAGCATCAACACCATGGGGTCATTTTGTTTGATCAGAAGGAAAAAAAATGATAAGGATGACTGTCAGATTTATCCTGCAATTTCCAGAATTTGCAGCAGGTATTTTTACCTAGCATAAGCTAAGATATCAAGTATGACTCCCAAAAGTATTATCTCCCAAAATTGTGCATATTCAAATGTACTGTTACACATAAATGTTTTCACCTAACCATAACAAGGTAGCAAATATGCTCATGCTCTACTGTTTCACCAAGAGAATGGGTCTCTAGTCATTTTCTAAAAAACATCGAGAAAAGGGATTGAATTCATCCTCCCATTTTTCCCTCTAATTCCCATGCACAATTGGGTGGTCAAGGAATTTACCTATGGAAAGAGAATGGTCTTTTTCTTCCAAATATTATTTTCTAAGGAGGTTAAAATAAGAACTTTCAACTGCGTTTTAGAGGACAGCATCAAACATCGTTCATCTTTGAAGAGAGACTAATTGTGCAGCAGTGTGTCAGATGTTCTGGAGCGTCTGGTTTCTGGATCACAGTCAAGTTTAAGGATAAGATAGAGGCAAAGCTGCTCTATAGTTCCCTGCAGAAGATCAAAGCTAAAAAATGAGATATCTGCTGAGGTTATACATCTTCAGAATTGAGTAGTAACACAGCATGACTTTTCTGGATTTAAATCTAATTTTAGCACATTTCAGGATTAGTATCTGCTGAGGTTATACATCGTCAGAATTGAGTAGTAACACAGTAGTGAATCTAATTTTAGCACATTTCAGGATTAGACCCTGAATACTTACATTGCAGTTAGGACAGGTTGTAGGACAACAGGCAAACTACTATTACCTTTTCTAGCTTTCAACACAAAATATGATCCATGGGATAATATGCTTTGTGTAATGGGATGCTATGGGGTAATATCTGTGGGATAATGTCCATGGGATATTATGCATTTTATCCTTCTGAGGAACTGTAATAGCTGTCATCTAACCTACTTGCTGGAGAAAGGTCAATACTATTTCTCTTAAGGTATAGGTGGGTTAGTCTCACTAACTGAAAGGGAGTTTTGCTATTTACTCTAATAGACTGATTGATTAAATCTTTACTTGGAATTACTCTTACGGGATTGGCTAAGGTTCTTCCTCTGTAAGCAGAGGGATGCTAAAGCATCTCTGTACTAGATAGAGATCTCAATATAGTAGATCCTAGTAAATAACTATATCATAATTCTACAAAGACATACAATATGCTTAACTCAAGCATGTGAGATACTAAATCAGCAGTGTTTTGTTCTGACTCCAGAGTTTTCCATTCTTTTCAATGTTGCCAATTCAGCACACTGCAATGAGTTGGACACTTGAAGTGATCATTATCCAGTTTGCTCATTTTAAAATATGATTACAATTTGTGAAACATTATCATGTTTCATTCAGGAAAGCTAAATCTTATTTGAGGCTAAATTTGAGCTGAGATCTTTGTCTGGAACTACTACATAAGGACTGTTATAAGTATTAGAGTATATACCCAGATTCTTCGAGATGATAGACATTATCACTGGAAACTTGAGGCCACTAAAAATGTCTTTCCTCTGAAAAGCACATCTGAAATTTTGGTTTTTGATCACCCTTCCTTGCACATGGATTTGCATTTCCATATGTGCACATTAACAGTAATCTATAATGTTTATGCAAGTGCATAGTCTTGCAGATGTTTTTGAGACTTACAGAAATACTGGTGAGCAGCACTGAATGTTAGTAGATAATCAACTTAATTTCCTTCTTCATCTGTTTTCATTTTTCTCATTTTCCCTTGAGGGATTCATCCCTGGTCTTACTATAACTTTTGCAAATTTTTGATTCCGTTCCTTAGTGAAACACAGATACTACATGTTATAACGTAATATTCTTAAACACACCTTCTGACATTGACATTTACAAACTCATGTAATTGACGATGGAACCACGGGTTTTAAATGAAGCTGGAAAAAAATATATACTAAAATGCCAGACTTTTTAGTTCTGGATGAAGAGATTCTTTGACAGGGAGAATGCTTCCGTTGTCTGGGGACCGCAGTCCTCGGCTGAGAGGAAAATCTCCTCCTTATTGCAATGATAGTTGAACAGAAGTGATGGGTACACTCTCAAAGGAGTGCACTGACTCTCAGCTGAGAACTCATATAGCTTGCTTTTATGTGATTAACGCATCCTTAAATATTTCATGCACATTGGTACAGCTTTTGCAGGAAAGTCTGAAAGCTATTACACCACGTAGCTGAAAACCAGGCTGTCACAGCAGTCTCCAAGGAAGTATGAGCTTGGACATCTCTAGGCAAATTCAGAAGCAGAATCTCTATCTGCCAGATCCTGGAGGAACGCTGCAAGCTGCCAAATGTTCAGGAAAAAGAGGGTGGCAGCAGCTGCTGCTGCTACTTATTGCTTTTATTTAGGACCTAAACTACTCAGCAAGGAGTCTCTGGAAATTCCTTACTGATATGTCCTGCAGCCAGCCACGAGGAATGCTGCACTTCTGAGCTAGACATCTTATAAATCATGTCATAATAGATTAAAGAATCTAAAGTTTCTTAAAATAGCTAGGCACTTAAAGATGAAGATGGATATCCGTCTGTGGGCTTTATGCAAGTTCCAAGGTATCTATGTGCAATATGGAGACTCATAATTAGAAGTTTGGCATTTGGAGCATTCAAAAATCTCACTAGGCTTTACACATTTTTACCCCAAAAGCCTAACTCGGAATTGATATATCAGCAAGCAGGGTTGTTTATTCCCCTCTTCATCCTTGTTTTATATTCTTTTGTTCTTCATTTATACTGCAACATAGAAGAGAAAAATCATGTCTGAGGAAAATCTCTTCAGATACATATCTAGATTCAGTTTCCAGTTAGCAATGAGTTCCCATAGCATTGGGTACCACTGAGATCAGCATCTCACTCTATACACAAGTGCTTCTTATATTTATATTAATGTTATGATTCACCAGGCAGTAAGTAGGCAAAATATATATGCACTTCTACTGAGATGGGAATATCCCAAGTGGCTCAGCATCTCTGCAACCCCTTTAATATTAAAAAAATCAAAGGTATGCAGTTATGTGGTGATCCATTTGGGAGCTCACATGAGCTAAGATATATAGACCTAATATTTCACTTTCCAGAAACGGTTTATTTCCAGCAGTAAATATGATGTTTGTGAAATGAGAATAGGCTATTTCAAACTGTTATAAGCCCACTGAATAATTGAATTATTACTCATCAGGGGGCGGTGTAATTTGTTACCTGTGTGATTCCAACACTCTGAATCAAAGTAATTACATTACTGGTGTCATTTGGTGAAATAATGCTGTGAAGGTCTCTATGAAGAGAGAGGCAATTGCTGAAAGGATTTTGTTGAAATAATAGCACCAATTCAGCTGGTCCTCTTGCTTCATCCATTGCTACTTTATTATATGGCTAAATAGCTCATTCAGCTGTGTTTTGCTGGAGTGACAAATACGAACATTGGAAATGGTATCTGTGGAGGAAAAAAACGCACAACTTCTAAGGAGAAAGTACCCATCATATTTAGAACCACAAATGTGTAAAAGGAAAGCGATTGATTAAAATTATATTAAAAAAAAGAAAAGAAAAAGAAAAAAAGCACAAAGGCAGGTTTTATTATCCTCTGAAAATTCAGAGGCAAGATTTCACTGGAGATTTATCTAGTGCAAAGAACTAGTAGGAGATGTTTGGAGGCTGTTTCAAACCACAGAGCAGTCACTTCCAAACACCATGTATTGGGCTTTCAGGAAAGTATGAAATTGATATTAAAAATATGATTATAAAGTGTATGAGTGTATGATTATATGAGCATAAAGTGGTTTCTATTGTAACGTTTATCCACATCTTAATCTCTAATGCATTTATTGCAGTGACATTTCTGTGAGTCAGGACAATTCTGTACTGTTTGGCTCGAGGAAGCAAAGCCCAAAGACCTGAGGCATCTTATAAAAGTCATATTTAAAACTTGCATATACTTTTTTCTTAAGATTTACATTGTTTTTCTTTAACGTTTTATACATTATTGGAGAAGTCTGCCACCTTCTTTAACTTTTCTTAGGCATTTGGCTCCAATGCAACTTAGAGGATACTGTACAGGACTCAAAATTCTTGCATAGACAATAGGTGCTATGAAGTAGTATTTTGAAGAATCTGACTCAAGTATCTAAATTAACTCCAAAAGATGGCGTTTTTGATCCCCAAGTTTGCTGATTAAGATACACCAGATTACTAATTAAGGTCATGATGAATGTTTTTATTTTTGTTGAGATATTGTACAGACTCTGCAAAAATAGCAGGAAACCTGTATAAAGAAAATGTTGTGACTGGGTCTTTCTTGGTAGGTTCAACCCTTGCCCAGAGAAACTATTGATTAGCCTAGTGCTCCACTTCTGTGGACCTGTTTGAGGGATGTGGGCCTAATTTAGAGAGTAATGTGATGAGATATAGCAAATGAAAAAAAAACAGCAAAAGGAAAAATACCATAGAAAGAAATTTATTGCAGGGGTTGAGTTGGCATAAATGGCATATACAAAACACAACTCTGAACTTATTTTCAGATGGTTTCACTAACACAATGTTCATATTGACAAAAACTGGTATTAGTAATCTGGGAATAAGAGAAGATCATTGAAATGTGTTTGCTCCCTGTGGAGTCAGCACAGAGCCAAAGCACAGCAAGGGCTGATAAGTCCCTCTTGAAAAGTTTCATCCAGTGCAATGCACTCAACAGGAGCTGTGACTTGGCATTTCCTTGGGGCTGACCTAAAAAAAAAGAAGTATGATCTGGCTTTAAGGCAAATCTGCCTAAATAGCTCTCAGCTCCAGCTATCTAGGGCCTGTGGAGGTTGGTGGAGTTCTGACAGAAATGATTGTAACTCACAAACATATGAAAACATTGTCAGGTGCCTTTCTATGTCTGAACCCTGGATGATCTCCTCAAGTTCATGACTTCACACTCCCCTGAACCTGCAAAATCCCTTGTGCTCACACCCACGATGGTATGGGAGATATCTTCAAATTGACCGTGACGGCTGGGCAACATGGTCTGCCCCAGGATTTGAGGACTTGTCTCTAGTTAGTAAAAGAGAGACATACTCCACTTTAAGCAAGCTGTTGGACAACTCGGACCTGCAGTGTGTTAAATTCCTAGCCAAAGGCTGAAATCTTGATAGCTGGAAAATTTTGCCCTAAAAATAGATTTCTTTGCATTATTGGATTCATGTAGCATTTTATATAATTACAGCCCTTGTTGAAAAATTTATGTTCTACAAGATCTAGCTCATAAAATCTGAGCTTTACAGCACTACCGTGACTCTGTTATAAGCCCTTACTGCTGAGTCCAATATTTATTATTAGGGGGAAACTAATCCACACTTTTAAAAGTGTTCCATAATATTATAGTGCTTTAACAAATTCTGAACAGTTTTTTTTTCCATCTGTGGATTTATCATTGTGCCTACACACATAAATAGAATGACCATACACATACATTTATTTGAATAAAAACACAGATTTGTGTTTTTTTTTTTTTTTTTTTTACAGTTTTCTGGTAAAAGCAGTCATTTGGGGAAGCAGTCTTTGTGTTTCAATTTTTTTAAAGGACAGTGATTTTTGCTGAAGGAATGTTTTCAGGCATTTTTGAAAAATTGTCTCTCATATTATCTTGAAATTATCTTCAAGAAACTGACAGTGCATTTCCACATTATGGTACCTCAAACCATAATTTCATGCTGAGTTTCTCGCAGGAGGCAAAACCAACAAAAAGATAATTGCTTTTTCTTGTGCCATTCCTCTGTTCCCTATACCCCTTACCAAATTTTTCTCCTCCTCAATGATGACAATGCAGCTGCTGCTGGAGCCACATTCTAATACAGATCGTTGAAATAATATGGATTGGAAAGCAAAGACCTTCTCCCATTTTTGGACAAATTATCTCTAATAACACTCTTGGAGGAATGGAGGAATATAATCTGACCGTATCTACCGTTTAACAGCAGAGGGAACTCAGTTTACATGTAGCCTCCATCTTGGGATTGCACAGACCATGCATATTGATCATGCCTAGCAGTTCTACATAGTGGACACTACCCCTTTTCAGCAAGACTGGGGACAAGCGAGCACATCCTTCAACACCTTGGGTACCAGGTGATATCGCCTGAAGGTGAGTATGCTGGTGGAGAAAGTCCTCAACAGAAATCCATCATGTCCATGTTGTTGTGGTAACAGAAGAAATGTTGACCGAATACCTTGTGAGATCCCACAGTCCAATGCAAAAGTATTTTATTTCAGCCTTCTCGGTTTAGGATAAGTTTTTTGAAACATCGTAGTATTGCCTGCCATTTTCTGAAGTGCACAGTGAGCTTTAAAATGCGTCTTGAGAGAGAATGGAAGTGTGAGGAATCCCCTGTTACTTTTAACATAAAGAGTGGCCTGAGTCCACATAAGTATTCAGCCTGGGGTGAGGAATCAGGAGTGCACTGAAAAGGAATCTTTCCAAGGTATGCGTAGAACTTGTTGTACAAAGGGAGAAACAGATCTGCTGAGGGAGCTGGAACAGCTATTTATGGGAGTAGGAAAATTCAATAAGCTCATGGAAAAGAACTTGTGCCTGAAAACAGCAAAATACGTCAGTGAGAAAAGATGTCAGATCTATGCTGTGTCTAAACCAAGTGCAAAAGATAATGCATCACATAGCTAGCTGGATGGACAAGTTAAGCAGAAGGTTAACCAATGAGAGCTAAGGCTGATCAGGGGATAAAAAACTTGTACCAGAGAAACATCTGCAAAGGACTGAGTACAGACAAGCTCACCCCTCCCTTTTAAAAGGTGTTTAAGAACATAATAGAAGGTGGTGAAGCACATCAGTGAAGCATTTGACATCTGGTTAACATACCTTCTACATGAGTGCATCAAGGTCAGCTAATTCAAGAAGCAAGCTGAAGCTTTTGATAGACCAGGTAGAACACTGATGAGAAAAAGAAAGGATCACACTCTGCCCCCCGTCCATGTAAAAGACATAATAAGTTACATGAATTGTTGGCTGATGAGGCCAAAAGAAGGGATTGGACAGTCTTTACAGAACTCAATCTGAGACATATTAATAACAAATTATTTAAACTGTATTTGATTTGTGTTAGGGATAACAGGGCATTTGTGACCAATTCAACAACATCTGAAAGTAAATTATCATCCTTGGCAGATGAAGAAATAGCAATAACTAGAAGAGCTACCAAAAGAATCAACAAGCATCACTGAAGTCAAATTTGTGGCTTTCCCAACTAGAGCACTAGGAAAATTGTGTACAGGTCATTGGTATAGAGGTCATTTTGCTTTCCCATCTGACCTGAGATTCTCTAATAACCACCCAGAGAGAGTAACATGGCTTTCAGTAGGAGAACATTGCTATCCTCTGTGAATATTATGCATGTTTTTGCAAGCCTGAGAGGGGCTAGTGAGTTTTAACTGTCTTACACCTGCCTCTTCTTATTACAACATATTGAAAGCAAAAGAATACATTTTCACCAGAACAATGTGAGTTACCTTCGATTCTTGTGATCTACTGTTTTTTTTTCCCCTGGATCTCATAACTTAGTTGTAGGTTCATAAAGTGTTTGGAATGTAAATCTTGATTTCCATTGACATCATCACTGGATTTTACACAGGTAGATGGGCTGCCTCCCTTTATTTTATTTTATTTTATTTTATTTTATTTTATTTTATTTTATTTTATTTTATTTTATTCAGGAATACAGGTGCTAGCAGTCTGGCAAGACTCTAGTGCAGGTAACTACATTGCATTATCTTACAGCCTCCTTGCAATTGATCTAGAAACAGCCATGAAGTGACAAGAGTCCCTAGACAGTCTTGCAAGCAGATAGCAACACTATTGTATTACTTAAAGCTTTAAACACTTAGAATGGAAAGGTTAGCATGCACAAAAATAACTATTTACACAGAGGAGAACTGAATAGGTAGGAAATGTGACAGAACTGGAAATGCAGAAATCACGTCCTTTCATGTCCTTAACAAGGATAAGAGGTCTCGGCAAATGATAGAGGGTCTCTGAGTCTCCAAACTGGTTTGCCATTCTACTGAGTATATGGCAGATGGCAGAGATCCTCATTGCAAAAAGACAGCCCATAGAGCTTCTGAGAGGTTAGTTCTGCACAGTGGTAATGGTTATCTGATACCATGGTTCAACATCTACAACATCCAAAGCACAAAACCATCTTCATCTTTGCAAAAAAATAGCATTTAGGATCATGAAGTACGTTCTGGCACTCCATTCATATCCAGGTTGACATGACCAAAAACTGAAAATCGAAGTCCTCCTGGCGCAGTGGCTTGCACTTACTCCATGTGGCACTGTTAGGTGGATTAGGAACTCACTGGATGGCAGGGCCCAGAGAGTGGTGATCAGCAGTGCAGAGTCTAGTTGGAGGCCTGTAGCTAGCGGGGTCCCCCAAGGGTCAGTCCTTGGTCGAGTCCTGTTCAATTTATTCATCAATGACCTGGATGAAGGCACAGAGAGCTCCCTCAGCAAGTTTGCTGATGATACAAAATTGGGAGGAGTAGCCAATACCCCAGAGGGCTGCACTGCCATCCAGAGGGACCTGGACAGACTGGACAACT
>NW_010586471.1:319101-347867 GCF_000705375.1 Tinamus guttatus
CACAAGGATGATCAGGGGCCTGGAACATCTGCCCTGTGAGGAGAGGCTGAGGGAGCTGGGCCTGTTCAGCCTGGAGAAGAGAAGGCTGAGAGGGGATCTGATCAGTGTCTGTAAGTACCTCAAGGGGGAAAGTGAAGAGGATGGTGCTGGACTCTTTTCAGTGGTGGCCACTGACAGAACTAATGGCCACAAACTGAAGCACCAAAAGTTCCACAGGAACTTAAGGAAATTTTTTTTTTAACAGTGAGGGTGACAGAGCACTGAAACAGGCTGCCCAGAGAGGTTGTGGAGTCTCCTTCTCTGGAGATCTTCAAAACCCGTTTGGATGCAGTCCTGTGCCACGTGCTCTAGGTGACCCTGCGTGTCCAGGGGGGTTGGACTAGATGATCTCTAGAGGTCCCTTCCAACCCTAAGCATTCTATGATTCTATGATTCTATGATCCTGGCACTTACGTGCTGATGCTGCAGGAGAATGGTGCTCTGTGAGCAAAACCTGGGTGAGAAGAGCTCTTGTTTGAGCAGAAACCCCTGACTGCCTCCAAACAAGAGGAAAGCTTGTAGTTAAATATATAGTAAATGTGAGTTATTTCCAAACATCCACAGCTCTCTGTTTAATCTGAATGAAACACGTCTGCTAGAGACAGCTGCTTCCTGTCTGCTCACTGCCAATGATATTTACAATCTCCGTCCCTCTCTGCATTTCTTTCATTTTGTCTTTTTTTTTTCCCAGACAGGTTATCATACTCAGGCCATACTAGAACAAAATTATATCAGTCCCCTTGGTCTAAACAAACGCCCATTGCTGGATAGTCCTACTGAAACTAATTGGGCTGCCCGTTTTAGTGTCTTTAAGAAATAGGCTGGTGCACCTGGCACTAGCCCTAATCCATGTGCAACAGCCTGCACAGGGCAAGGTCAATATCCAGACTGTGAAACTTCTGAGCTCGTTTCCCTGGCAGAAATAACTGTGTTTCTTGCATCTTATCAGCTTGATGCCTTCTGAGCCTTGTGGGCTTTTTATTTTCTTTGAGAGTGTGTTTTGCAATTTATTGCTGAGAGGGGTCTGGATAAAAAAAAAAAGAAGAGGAAGGAAAAAGGATTAGTTAATTAATTAGTCATTAAGTAAATGTTTGATCTGCCCAACCCACCAATAAGTTAGGAGAACAATAAATATGGGATTCAACAGGACTCTAGAAACAAAGAATAAACAGTTTTGTGGGTAGAAAAATGTGCAGCTTACGAAGGCTACTTGTCCCTTTGAACTGAAAATTTTGTTGGATCACAGAACAGTAACCATGGGTTTGGAGCAGTCTGAAGGCACCCTCATAGGTTATGGGATAGAACTTGTCCTCTCAAATGAAAGGTATCGGTTACTTCACAGAGCTGGATATGAGACCGTCTTCACATTATGTCTGGAAAGCAAGTTCTAGCAGCATGAGTTTCTTTTCAAGGGCTCACTCACAGCGAATGACCATGAGCTAAGCGAGTGCAGTTTTGTGAAGGAGACTGACATGTTTTGCTTTCTCTTTGGAGTGTCTTGTCACTACCAGCCTACAGCAACAATGTAAGATTGTGCTTTCCAAAGATGCTGAAGGAGTTGGGTTTTCAGGCCCACTTGGATTTGGACGTCTCGATTTTTAGAGGACTTTGGAAGATCTGGGGAGAAAGGGATACCAGTAAGAATCCTGGATGATAGCTCTAAACTGATAAAGTTTCCAAAACTGATCAGACAAACATGGATTTAGCATATGAAATCTGTGCTGTCTTAGAGAAACTAAATTCCTTTCTACTACATCTCGTATGAAGCAGTGAGTCTGTTTAAGCCTCATCTGGATGCTGTTCTTGGAGTCTGCAGGTATATTTGATTTTAAGTTATGATATTACAATAGGTTAAAAATATAAAGGTATGTTAATCAACAACATCACTCACCTGGTTCAATATTTATTAGCTCGTTTATAATGGCTGTTCGTACTGATATTTGTTTTTACTTTGTTAGGATCAAAAGCCTTGAGTTTAATCAAGTTACCTGTATTTGAAATCACTTCAGCAGCATGGAGCAAGACTGGAATTTCAAAAAGATTTATGAAACATAAGATGGCCAGGTCATTCCTTTTGTGGAAGGTGACCTATATCTGTGACCATCTCAGTTGCCTGTCCTTGGGGAATGTAAGGTTTCATGACATGGAAGCCAGTTTGAGCCTCAGTGTTTTGTGTGCTCTATATATTGCATTTCCCTGGACACCAGTTCAAATTCCATGTTGCAATGAGATCTGGGCAAATACCATCACCTCCTTCTCGTGTAATACTGTAATGTGTGGGCTGCTAAGGAAGCATAACTCACGTGGGCCAGCTCCTCAGGATAGAGTAAGATTAGCTGAACTATAGAGCATAACGTCCTCACAGCTTAGACATTCATCTGCTCTTTTAGAAATGCCCTAAATCTATGTTGCCCTGCACCCACACTAGTGTTTCACAGAGATTCCCCAAAACTAATGTATGCATTTTTTTTCATAGATTCCTTAATGTGAAATGTCACATTCCTGGCAAATAAAGCACAGAGACTGCCTGTTGAAGTGTTTGCAAATAGTGTGTGAAAGATAAATTAGAGGGGAAGGTTTGTTTTTGTTGTTTTTGTTTGTTTTTTTCAGCTTGCCCCACATCTGTGTCTAAGTGGAGGAGCATTTGCAAAATTTACAGAGGGATCAGAAGCATGGCACTATATCTGAGGTTCATTTGTAGAAGGTAAAGTAGCATATGTTATGAGTCGGTTAATCTCTTCAGGGCTTTATCCAGCACAAATTAGGTTCTGTGGTCACTGAGTCACAGCAGGCTGTGGGCCGCTGTAGCCTTGGAGCTTTATTCTGATTCAGCTGCCAAGTAATGAACTGCTCTGTGGGCGCAAAAATTGGCTTAAGCTTCATGAACTCCAGCCAGGCATGCGCAGACCGAAATGCTGCTCCTCGCTTCGCACACAGCTACGTGGTTCCCTCCTCACCTACTCCCCAGCAATTCCAATGCCAAGACAGAGCCCCTGGAAAATAAATAAATAATAAAAGAAGATAAAAGAAGATAAGATAAAATAAGATAAAATAAGATAAAATAAAACAGAAAAATAAAATAAAATAAAATAAAATAAAATAAAATAAAATAAAATAAAATAAAATAAAATAAAACAAAACAAAATAAAATGAGATGCTAATTCTGTCTCATTAGAAATCTGCCAAGGTTGTGAAATGATTTTAAAAGATGCAGAAGCTCTTGATGTTTTGGCTATTTAAAACCAGCCAGGACAATTGCTGCATGCAAGGATCAGTTCTGTGTTCTGTTGGAATTGTCTTTTTTTGCTGGTCTTTTTTCCTTTTTTTACATATTTGTTCCCAGTCTCTATCTGAAAATATTGCAATGCCTCCAAAACAAAATACTTCAAAAATACAATGCCATGGGTTTCCTAAGTGGATAAAAGGGGCTGGGAAGTATAATTCTGAATGCAATTAATTTCTCAAAGAAGCTTGAAAATCTCATTCATAAATCACCTCTTGGAGGTACAGAGCAAATCACCAGGGAGTCATCGGTGCTCGTATATGGGTGTCAGGATATCTGCTCTTGCATGCAACTTTGTTCTTCCCTGTTGATTCCTTGACCTTGGTAAAAGAACATATTGTCTCTGCACTTTATATTACACATTGTAAATGAGGTTATAAATATTTGCCTGTGTCAGAGTATTAATGTTTAGATCAAATAAGAACCCTTTGCCCAGTATCTATCATCACTTTAACTCAAAAACACAGGCAAAAGGAGAAGTACCAGCCAACTCAGCAATAGACACCTTGAAGACCAGGTGCAAAATGACCATCCACAGAATGATTTAGAACTGAGAAACGTTGTTCTGATCAGGTGAAAGGTATAAGAAAATCATTTGGAATTCTCTCTCCAGCTTTATTGTGAGGTTCCAAGCATTCACTGAGGGGACCACAGGTTGCACAAGGCCACTTCCCATAAAAACACTCAAAGTCTAAAGTGCAGGACAAATATTAAAAGGGATCTTCCTTATCCAACATATAGAATCAGTCCATAGATACTTGGTGTGCTCTAGGTAACCCCGTGCTTTCATGCCTCATGATATTCTTCATGTACAAAAGCTCAGAAGAGGTTGTATCAGGAGTAAAAAGGTACCTTTGGAACATCAAAGTAGTTTGAGAGAGACTCTGAAACTAAATTTTATTTAATCCCAGTTTTGCTGGGGTTTTCTGCCTTCAGTAGGGTGTGCTGGAACAGTTAATTCACAAACAAAGAACCTTTATAAAGGTTTGTCACACGTTCAGCAAACTGAAACTCTGAGAAAACCTTGTTTCTATAATCGTATTTATGATCGAGTCCCATAAATCCAGCAGTTTAATAACTGTTTTTTCAAAGATTTCTGAATGTCAGGAAATTTGCATGTGGGAGTCTGGGCAGCAAGGTGAAACCAGATGCCTCCCAAATGCAAGTGCTTGAAGGACCGGGCTTTTCAAGAAGAGGTGATCTTCTTGTATACATTATATGCAGTGCTTCTACTTTTGCTTTAAAATGACAGTAAGTAAAAAGAGGTCTTACAACCTTTGCATTGGAGCTGGTGAACTGCAGCTCAGCCATTTGCACTGCTTCAGCAGTAGATATTATACAGCCCCAGGAATTAACACAGCTACAACAGCAGTGACACAAACATGACACAAAATTATCTACACAAAACATAAAAGAGTCTAGTAATTTATGAATGTTGCTTTTAAATCTATATTAAGCACTGTTCAGAGAAAACTCATTCACTGAGGCTAACTCACTTTGCAGTTAAATCAAATTCAGGACAGGATAAAATGCTTCTTATCAATTAATTTTTACTTTAATCTTTACAGACTTGATGGAGAAAGTAGGTATTAAATCCCAGAAGAGAATTCTGAGTATATAGAAAACCAATCAAACAAAACAAAAACAAACAAGTAAGAAAAAAAACAAGTACAGGACTGCAAGAATCAGTAGGACAAGCAGAACCTTTGGAGCAGGCTGCTAGAAAGAGTGAAGATTTAAGTACAGGACCATAATGTAAGTGGCTGGCAGGGTTGACCCGAATACTCCGTCTGGTAGTTTCCAGCAATGCTGCCAGGTATACTATTACCTCCTGGCTTCTTTCACCTACCTGGACAGTAAATAAGGTGGGACTGATGGTATAAATAGATGGAATTGGAATTTGAGGGGGAGGGAATATGAAAAATAAAACTTTACACTCACCCAGAAATATTTTCCTTTCCAGCAGAAAGTTAGAGGTTTGATAGAATTAACATTTTTGTAGAAAGTATCTATTTTTACTAGTAAGTAATTCTTGATTTTTAAGTAGAGATAAAAATCAAAACTCCCAAATCATTGGCATCTTCAGGTTCTCATTATTCAGGTATACTTAACTATGTGACGTCCAAAGCTTCTCATGAAGATATATATACACATACACACATATATATACAGAAAACACAGAAAGTAAAAAAAAAAAGTAACTCTCGTATTTACATAGCCAGGGTGAGTTTACCAAGTACCATAGAAAGATCTTGGCATATGGTAGTGCTTGCATAGGAGTCAAAATCTCCCCAAAAGCTTGGCTAGTTGCTGTCCGGTGGTGACAGGAGACTCATTTCATGGGTCTCTGCAGCGGCATCTTCAGCTGGATGTGGAGAGAGATCAGGAACCATAGGTCTGATCAGCATGATAACCAGCACCTTAAATACAAGTTGCACTAGACACATAGGTACTGATTTAGGGAATTTCTAGAATTGTCTTGGAGAGCTCCTGTAACAGTCAAATACTGGATGGTTATGGTTCATTCAGCCACTAAGTTTCAGGTTGGTCCATTGCCTCAAACCAGCGCATTGCCTCATCTCTTCAGATAACAAGCCATGAACTCCTGGGCCACCTACACCACAATTATAACCAAAGAACAAACCTGATTTTCATATTCACAATTGATGTATAACTTAAGATCCATGGCTCTTACTACATGGTGTGCTGAATCCATGCTAAGCTGGACTCCCCTATTTTTCCCTGTGTCTGCTTTACTAGAGCTTGGCTACTCCAAAGCGCTTTCATGTAGCAATGCGCCCAGTGTACTGCTCTGGGTCTTCTTTCCTTTTAAATAAGATTCGAAAAACTAAGAAAGATTATTCTGTTTTTTTTAACCTATCAGCATATAACTTTGTTCAAAGTGGGTCAGACCCATGCAAATATGTGAGGCTCAAGTCATTACAGTGGAACGAAAAGCCTGCGGGACAGAAATAGAAGTAGAAATGACTTTATATTTCTTGAGGCTTTCATAAAGGCCAAGAAGCAGAGAGAAGCACAGAATTTGAGCACCCAGATTTTTATTTTAAATCAATGTTTTAGAAATTAGGCCAAAAATCATGCTGTTCCTCTTCTGATGGGAATGACAGGTGCCTACTCAGATGAGAGCTGAAATACTCCAAGCTAGCAGGGCAGAGCCCTGGGCTTTTCTTTCTGAATACATTCTTTACTGGAGCAACAGATTTACGTTTGGTTACATCTTTTATGAATACTTTTTCAATAAATTAATCAGAAGCTTCAGGGAATTTAAGGCTTTTAAAAACAGATCACTTCTTTCACAATTCCCTTCTGAGAGTTTCAAAACTGGATTTCTTCCCATTCCATCTTTTATACTTCCATTTAGAAAAATTGAAAATTCCTGGGCCAATGAAAAGGCAGTTCTTGCCCTCTCGTCGGTCAGAATTCGACAGAGGCCTCGGAGCCACTCGCACCATCTGCAGAGTTCAATGGCTGCCCCACAAACCACCCCTGAATCACAGGGCTGTGCCAACGAGCTACGGCCACCAAAGGCCTAAGCCACGACTCCTCCTGCCCTTAAAGGTTAAGGTGAGTAACCAGCAGAGTCCATGCAGTGCCTCCTGAGGGACTATCTGTGCCAGAAGAGCTGTGTGCTTTTCCAAAGCCTGTCCTCTAAGCACTTTTTCTGGGAAGACCTGCATTTAAAAAACACTGTTTCCAGGAGTATGAAATCATGTTTTCTATCCCCACAGTACTGCTGTGGACTCTGTTTCCATAAGAGCAGTTCCTGTTCTTATGAGGGAATATCATGTGTGCAACACTCAGCTTGGGTTACTGTGCTCTACAAAGAGATATTTTAGCAGGGATAACTGCAACTCCTGCCAGAGTTGTGGAGATGATAGTGCATGGAGCTTGATCCAACCCTTCCCTAGTTAATACTGTCATCCCTTCTGCAAGGAGAAGGCCAAGGGGAAAAACAGGAAGCCTTACAATCACACACACAAAAAAACCACCTGCACATCGTCTACTGCACCATCTCAAAGGACTCTCCACAAAACAGGTGCACAAAAGGCAGATGTTTTGTGCCTTTTGGATCTTTACCATTTATACAGTAAAAAGAAAAAAAACAAGGCAAAGGACACGCAAGGGCACAGTCTTAGCTGATATAGCTTTTTACAACAAATACACAAATGTACCATTTCTAACTATCTATGTTCAGTTGCTCCCGTCTCTTTTCTTGTGGTTTCTACGATACATCTCACCATGTGCACCATTAGAGGTTGCACAAGCTATTTAAAGTTCTACTGCTAAGATACCTGACATGCACACAAAAGAGAGGTCACTATTTCTTCAGTGTGGTCTTAATTCAGACAGGTGTTTAGGTACAGACATTGCTGTAGGAAATACTGTGCAAAGGCTCAAGAATCCTCATTAATATTAACGAAAGTATAAAAGAAATTTATAGATATGTAGCCAACAGTTGTGGCAATGGAATGAATACAATAGAGTATAGGAAAATTGAAAACTGAGCCTACCAGTTCCGAGCACCATCTGGTCTCTTGGTGCTCAGACTGCCTCAAAAACTTTGCCATTTAGCTTTTTCAAGTTTGCTTTTTCTTTTGATTAATACACTTCTTTTTTTTTCTTCTAAATAACACTAGACCTCAGTAGTCTTTAGCAGGATATCTCTCAAGACTTAAAGTCAATAACAACTGAAGAGGGTAATCCCAGCAAAGGTTTTTCTTTTGGAATCCCTTGGCCAGAGGTGAACTTTGCATTTCTCAAGCATTTATACCATAAGACCAGTGTGTATGAAGTAGAGAAAGAGAAAAGGACTGCTGCGGATGTGAGTATGGCAGCAGATCTGTCTTTTTTTTCAGACTGGCAGCCCATAGATTTCTAAGGGATCTGCAATGGGTAGCTAAAAATGAAAGGCTTTTGGTAATAGGCTAGAATATGGTATACAGAGGTCTACACTTCCATGGCTGAAAAAAAATTCTGAGAATCTCATAACTGAAAGAAATTTGAGAGAGAATGAAAGAGAAGAATGGACAGAATACATGATAACATATAAAGCTGTTAATATCCAGAAGCCTTAAAGAGAAGCTAATGTCCACATATAATTCATGAAAGATGGTTTGCAACTTGAAAACTCACAAGTTAAGAAAAAAGTAGGAATAGCAACCCCTACATCCACCTGAAACTCATATTTTACTGTCACTTTGTGTCAACAGGCAATATAAAGGAATGCTACTGCTGTTAGAGGTACTATATCTGCAAATAACAGAATAACCACAGAGATGAGCAAAAATGGAATTCATCTTAAGAAAAAAAACCATGAATTTTATCTGTTGTTTGTGTGCTGGATGATTTCATTTAAAAATGAAATAAGAAAATTTTGCATACAAAATTCCAGCAATAGCAAAATTTTGTTTTTCTTTTGCTATTGTTATTTAGAATTAAATGCTTTGATTAAGGAACAGTTGAACAGCTTCAATGTTGATAAGTGATTTGATTTCACTTCTTGCTTGGAATCAGTTTGATATACCAGTAGGAGTTTTCATTATCAAGTAGAGTGATGACCAAATCCTATTTCATAATTCAGATGGCTTTACCATCTTTTATGATGCACCAGAATTAGATTATTCCGACCTTGAAACAGGGAAATCCCCTTTGTCTTGTGAGAGAAATGGTCCTTTGGAGAGTTCTAGACCATCAGAGATAGTCTCCATGGTCATCAGAGACACCTCCAGCTGCATCCTCATGGACCAAAGTGCCAAGCAAAGAAGCAGTAAACAATTTACTGAGCAGAGCAAGCTAAATCTTGTGAGACAGCTCAACCAAATAAAATTATTTCACTTGGGCTGAACCTACAGAAACATAACAAAATCAAGCAAAAAAAAAAGAATAAAATAATCCTATTACAGTTTTCTGAAACATAATTTTTAGAAACTCCAACATTTTGACATTGTAGGAGTAGCATTTTTAAATCTCAAACTAATTCCAATCAATTTTACCTGTGAATTCTGACAAAACCCAAAAACCTCAGACTGTTTCTCTTCCCAGCTTTGTTTTCATTTGTCACCAATTTTTATGCATGCAATAATTTTCTGTGCATGGCGGTGTATTTGTGTTATGCCATTAAAAGGTATTAGCAGATGCCATTTAACACAGAATTAGTTAAATACTGCTCTTTCACCTAAAAGGAAGGAACAATTGTTCTCCATTAGGGGAAAAGATGCCCAGTAGCAGTGGGAGCTGCTGCTCAAGGCAACTATGAGAGAACCTCAGCATTGCCAATTTGTGTGGGCCAGGAGGCAAAGCAGGGACTATAATATTATTCGGAAAATATGTCTTGGTGGCAGAGGTGACAAGAGCCAGCAGTGGATGAATGAAATGCTTTTGTCAGAGGTCCTGAGAGAGGGCCAGAATCAGAGCTCCTTGAGGTCCTGCATTTAAAACTATGTGCAAAAGCTGCATCTAGTGGTTTTTGCCTGGTTCAGAGAAGCATAACTTTGTGTATATTCATAGTAAATAAGGAGGACAGCACCAAAAAATATGTCCAATTCTTGTCATCAATATCTCCTCTTAATGGAAAGAACTTGGCAGGGTCCCAACTGCTAACTGCTCAGGTCAGAGGGACAACGGTATAAACGTTTGCAATAAAGGACTTCTGGGCTCCAAACACATTTTTTTAATCAAAAAGATTTGTGTAGTGATCAAAGAAATTACTCTGGCAAAAGCCATATAGTTTGTGGAGATTAAGCAAGTGATCCAGGCCCAACAGGAGAACCACCTTTAAAGCTCATTGCTGTAAATCCCACTGTTTTCAGCAGAAATTAGAAGAGCACTTACAGTCAAGATCTACAATATTTAATAGGACCATCTTGCACAAACACTTTCTGGCCAAGACAGCTATAGGCTGAAAATATATATCTGCACAAAGAAGTCAGGGAGCAGTTACGTAGCACATTTGTAAAATCTAGATAATTCTCAGCATGCTAAAACATGAAAAGAAATGCAGTTTGCTGAATAAACAACTATTTTTATTTTATTTTATTTTGCAAATCGTCAGTCTGCTTCTGATTTATGGGCAGCTAGGCACAGAACACAAAATGATCTCTGACAGATGGAGAGAGCGAACTCCTTATTGTGCAAGCATTAATCTCATCATTATTTTGCTTCTTTTTGCTCCAGCTTTCTGCTCCTCTTTGTAGGAGCATTTAAATGTAATTACACTATCTTTAAAAGTCCACCCAGATTGAGATCCATGCTGCAGTTAATTAAAATGTTTTTTTTACCAGTCGTGGTTTTCATTCTGGACATACCTTACCTACAGATAAGTGAGACTGCTGGTGACCCAGACGGCTTTAAGAGTTCCACAGGATTGGAGGAGATGCTATAACATAAAGAAAGCACATCTGGGTAAACAAGGCTCTGGCATACCTGCTTGAAATCCAGTTATTTTTCTGCAGTGTTTTTCTGCACAAAACTATCTCAATCCATTTATTGAGAAAGAAAGTCAGCACACAGATACACAAATGAAAAACTTCATAGGAAGCTCCCCTTCTGTGTTCACACACTTTCGTGTTAGCTAACATAGGTCCTCTGAACAAGCACAGCCCAATAGTAAAGCTCTCACTACCCAGCAACACTCAGCTTGGATTAATACTTGTAAAAGGACCCCAGGGACTGGGAAACCAAACACTGCAAGTGCCAATTCTTGTCACTTGAGAAAGACTCAGGAGAAATTTTCAAAACATCAAAGCTTCAGAGCCACCTGAATGCCATTGACTATGAATGGAACTCAGCCCCCTTTGAAATCTTTACTTCATGCACGCTCACTAAACAGAGAGTCTTTTCACCACGTTAGAAGGAATACATGGAAAGTGGAGAAGGGAATCAAGACATGAATCTAAATTTCTGGCACCGTAAATCATTTTTGCATTAATTGTGCTTAATAGGGTGACAGAGCCCTGGAACAGGCTGCCCAGAGAGGCTGTGGAGGCTCCTTCTCTGGAGATCTTCCAAACCCTCCTGGATGCCGCCCTGTGCCCCATGCTCTGGGTGTCCCTGCTGGAGCAGGGGGGTTGGACTAGATCATCTCTAGAGGTCCCTTCCAACCTCAACCATTCTGTGAGTAATGGTGATTGATAATAAAAGGTATTCTAGTGGGAGTGCTGCAAAGAATGCAATCACCTTCATATTTTCAATTTCTCTACAGAACAGTGTCTGTTCTTGTCATTCACTTTGCTGTTTGGCATAGAAAGTCCGTATGGTGAGAGCTGAAAGAACTACCAAGTGGAATGATTAATGCTGCTGCTGGACTTCTGGGCTGCATGTGATGCATAGTGACAGCTTTATCACAGGGAAATATAATAAAATGCTATGGCTAGTGTTATCCACGCTGTCCAATATGAACAGTACCCACTGCTGAAATATTAATGACCTTAATTAATGTTCTGCATTCATAATATCTTTCAAAATTGTTCCCTCTCAGAACTGCAAGGAACTTGTGTGATTTTCTAATTTACATGGCAGAGAGTTTTTTTTATCATCTAAGGTGTCAAAGGCAATTGCTCGGCTAGTGAAATTTGGTATGACATTTATCCTGGTAGATAAACAGGCTAGAATCAGCGAGTGAGTAGTGCCTGGAGATTAATCGAAATGTGTAAATGAAAGTGTCACCCAGCCACATGGAATTCAAAAAATGTAGCAAAATCTTACTAAAAGAACTATCAAGTATTCTTAATAAATATATAAATAGTGCACCCCCTCCCCTTTATTGAAACCTTTTTCCCCCCGCTAGGATGCCTTAGAGTTGTGCTGCTCAGGAAGGAGAGCTTCACATAAACAAGATCTTTATGCATAATTACCTGGACACAAGCTGCCAACTTAACTTGAATCACTGGAGCCTTGGGAGCGACCTACAAACACAAGAGGCAGTCTTTTCAAGGAAAAACTGCCAAAGTGGATTGGGAAAAGTCACCAGGGATCCTCCAAATGTAGCAGAGGTTTTCTTGAAGGGAAGAAGAAGTGGATTATAGGCTGAGAAGGAAAAATGTACAATACCAAGCCATAACATTCATGAACCTCATGAAGGGCAAGTGCAAGGTCCTGCAGCTGGGGAGGAAAAACCCCATGCATCAGTACAGACTGGGGACCGACCTTCTGGAGAGCAGCTCTACAGAGAAGGACCTGAGTGTCATGGTGGATGAAAAGTTGACCATAAGGCAGCAGTGTGCCCTCGTGGCCAAGAAGGCCAATGGGAGCCTGGGGGATCTTCTTCGGTGAAGAAGAGGGTCCCCACCAACTGATCAGGGTCCTGGAACATCTGCCCTGTGGGGAAAGGCTGAGGGAGCTGGGCCTGTTCAGCCTGGAGAAGAGAAGGCTGAGAGGGGATCTGATCAGTGTCCATAAATTCTGCAAGTGAGGGAGTGAGGAGGGTGGGGCCGACCTCTTTTCAGTGGTGGCCAGCGATAGGCCAAGAGGAAACAGCCACAAACTGAAGCACCAAAAGTTCCATGGGAACTTAAGGAAAAATTTCTCAACAGTGAGGTTGACAGCGCCCTGGAACAGGCTGCCCAGAGAGGTTGTGGAGTCTCCTTCTCTGGAGATATTCAAAACCCTCTTGAATGCAATCCTGTGTAACATGCTATAGGTTACCCTGTGTGTGAAAAGGGGTTGGACTAAATGACCTCTAGAGGTCCCTTCCAACCTTAAGCATTCTATGATTCTATGAAAACAAAGGGACACTCAGTGTATGCAAAGTCTCAATAAAATCTAATCTACTACTGACACAAGAGGTGCCAGGAAAGAAGTCAGGAAAACCTTTGCATGACAGTATGAAAGGAAAGGTGCTTGCTCTTTGTGTGACAGAGCAGTTCTTCGTTCTCAGAAGCTTATACTAGCGCTCTTGCAGTGCTTCCTGCTTCCTTCCCTAAAGAGGGTTGATTTGCATAAAAACTTCTTAGGACTTGCAACATATCCTATATCTTTCCCCTCTGGTTCTTAAGCGATCACTCTCTTATTTCTTCTTTATATAGTTTTCTTCCTCAAGGGGACATTATGCCCAAGCCCAGCATTGCTATAAACCCAGAAAAATTAAAGCAGAGGTAACTCGCTAAAGACAAACAAAGAAACTTACAGTTGAGGGACCTACACCACCGTAGCTCTGCCTAGGGAGATACTGCAGAAAAAAAATGCTATGACATTTTAATGTTGGTGGTCTCGATTTAGGCTAGGTATAGAAGCCCCTACATACAGCTCCTTGGCTAAATAGACTAGTAATGATAGAAGTGAAGACCAAGAATAATCCCAGTTTCCACCTGTGGGACCAGTCATGCTTCCATCACCCCTGTCAGTGGTGATTCGATATGGCTCATTTCAATGTGAGACAAGAGTTGGTCCTAGCCCTCTATTGAGAGAAAAGCTGTGTTTGCATGGGAATATGTATTTCCTTAGGGAATTAATTGATATAATCCCCATGGGTTTGCCTGTGAATCTTCCTGATTTCTCTTACTATGCCAAAGGACATTTACATAAATATAACAAGAGATGCAACTGCAAACTGAAGACAGCAACTGCACGCTGTGTTTCTCAGTTCACTAAAGGTCGTATCCTTTGACAGGGATAAATCTCCTGATGCTTTTCCCCAAGAGCTCAGGATGCCGAACAATGCAAAACTAACAATATAATTGTCCCCAAATGACAGGTGTAGTTACATTCCTTAAGATAGTTTTTCCTATTCCAACTCATACATTACATGTGCAAGCATGCTATAACAAAAACAGGACATGCAATGTGGCTGAACTAGCAGCCCCACAAGAACATTCATACACTAAACTTAATGTTGCATGAACTGATATTTTTGGCTTTTATTTTGAAAACTGCCTGGTTTCAATCCATTTGCCCAGTGTGGCAGGACTGACAGTCTCTGCTCACAAGAGATTCAGAACCAAAACAGCAGCGAGGTCAAAGTGAGAACAGGAGCATGTACACAGGAGCAGCTTCCTCTGGGCGCTGCTTGCACTAAGAGTTTCTACTCCAAAATTCACTGAAATTGAATAAAAAGATAGCCATTAACTTGGCAGTCTTTGTACTGTTCCTCCATGAATAAGCACACTTTGGTGTTTTTTCAGCAATGGTTGCAAAAGGTAGTGAAAACACCCTATTAATTTGATGCCTGTTAAAAATACGACTGTAATATGCTTGGCTAATTGGTGTTCATGTGGAGACACTGCCATTAATGAAGCTGACACCTTTTCACTTGAAAACTGACTGGGGGGCGCACAGAGACTTGTGCCTTTTTAATGTTTATTATCTGTATTAGGAAATGTCTTCCTGAAAAAAGAAGAAATAATGTGTGTTTTCCTCTGTTGACTCTCTGGTTTATTTTCACGGAAGAAATGTAATACACACAGATTCTGCTGTCATTAATTGCAAGAATGGCCAAATCCCTTGCATCAGCAATTAAACTGGGGCCATGAAAACAAGCTCAGCAATTTCTCCTCCATTCTTTTAGGTGGGAGAAAGTTCATGCTCACAGTTGTGCTGCAAAGTGGCTCAGCAAATTCATTAATACTCCAGAAGCAGATAATCAATCCCTGCAGGTCAGAGAGCAGAGGTACCAGTATCAGGGCTTAAACAGCAGCCCTTCTGTAGGTCATCTAGTATTGGCTTTGGATTATGGCTATTCGTCTACGACACTGAAGGGCAGGTTTTATGTTTGTTCTCTCCACACTTCACATGATCCTTAGTCCTATTCTTTTTTTAAGGCAAAAGCTTCATAAAATGTAAAGAGAGAGGCTCATATTCCTCCTGGAAGTAAATGGCACATATCATTACAAAAGAAACACCTAACCTCTGACACGCATGCGATCTTCAAAAGGTCTGCACAAGATGGGAGCGCATGTTCAGAGGTGACATCCTGTGAATGGCAAGGAATGATGCAAAGGGCTTTACACAGTTTTTTCTACCTGAAAGCCAGATGCCATCTTATTCCCAGCAAGAAAAATGTGTTTATGCGTGGAAACCTGAAAAAATGGTAAATTGTGGACAAGACTTCATTTTCTTTCTGCTTTCTGGTGGAACAGCGGCATTGGTGATGTCTCTAGCATCTACAATGTCCTCTCCAGCCTCTGTTGTATTCTTTAGCTACAAGCACCTCACAAAATCAAACAGAAACACAACATTAATTACAACTTAAAGGAGATAGCTGCGTCTTATACATTAGGCACTATTTTTAGTAAAGAGGAGGGTCACATAAGATATCTTTGGTTTCCTGCTGTGTACTGTTAGTAGTTGCAATTTATTTCCATCACTACCTGTATTCTCTAGTTCACAATGGCTACGGATTAAATCCTGTTTACAGATTTTTATTTTTTTTATTTTATTTGCTTACTGCTTAAAGCAAGAATAAATTACAGGATGCTAAGAATTCAGAAGAGAAACAATGTTGTGTCGAGGAGCACAATTTCCTTCCAAATAGCCGTATGGCTTCCGGATGGTGCCAGACTGAACAAGAGACCTCCCCAGATTTTCAGCAAGCTACAGCTCACTGGAAATGCTGTGGGAGGCAACCAAGTCCTGCAGACTGTTCATGCTGTGTGTCTACACTGAATATCTGTGCTCCAAGGGCAGGACGGGAGACGGTTGAGCACTAGCTTGGGGGTGGCAGGAGGAGAGTTTGGGGCACAGACTCAGGCCAGACAGAGGCTATTCCTGTAAGATGGTCGAAATGGTCATAACGTATCCTCTGTTTTGGGGAGCAAGGGTAATGCCGCAGAACACCATGACAGGGGTCAAAATAAATATGAATTTCCAGATGAAACAACCTTGCAGGTCCCATCTTACTCCAGGGTGGAGCTAACTCCACATTCAGAGCAAAAGTATCCATTGTGTTTTATTTTTTTTAACCATTAGCAACAGTTTAGTCATTAGCAAATGTTTCCTAAAAAAAAAAAAAAAGAAGAAAAAAAAAAGGCATATGCCCATTCATTCTGTGTATGTAATACAACATATGAATAAACAGGGTGAGTAATAAAGGTTAAACTAATTCAATATCAGATGTTCTAAACAAACCTGAAGCCATCAAAGGGAAAAACTCTGTGAAAGCTCCCACAATCACAGCAGTGAACGAAACAGTCAGGGTTCAGTTCTGCCATCACACCCACTATCTGTTTGTTGTTGCTTTTTTTCTTGGTGTTATTCCTGAATTATAGTAGTGCAGAACAGAGCAGAATCAGATGGGAAGATCTTTTATATGACTTGAGACTTTTTTTTTTTGCTATGTATTAAAGGTTTCACAAAATAAAACTCAGCCAATAAACTGATTCATGGATTAAAATATACAATACTATCGACAACACTGCTAATCTCAGTTTACTAGCTCACATGGTAACTAAATCCCATATCATCCCTTCCAAAAATGATTCAGGCAGATTAAATCTGACAGGACAGCATGGGGTAATTTGTGCTGTGGTAGCACGCAGTGTACTAGTTTTCAGATAATTTCTCATTTTCAGGGCATTTGAACATTTAGCTTTGAAACTCTGACACATAAAAGAGAAAAAGCATTTAAGAGAAATTGTGTTTTCTGTCTTTCTTTCTCCCATTCCTCCTCGGCTTTCAGTTCCCTTTTGAAGAACAGAAGGGAGGTGAAGATGGACTGCCATCTATTGGTATAATCAAAAAATACCAAAGTGAAAATTTATTCATCAGACTACATGATTTTCAATAATATAAAGGGCAGTAAGTCCTAATAGACAGCACTTCCTAAGCACCTATATGAAGTCTGAGATACATCTATAACCTAATCTACTGAAAGGACATATTTAGACAAAAACAGATTTCTCCTTTTCCTCTTTTCCTCTTGTTTTTTTTAGCAACCTGGATCTGCCAATCAGGCTACAGTTTTGAATGTAGCTGCTAAGCATCTGAGACTGCCTTTGTACTCTGCTACTCTGCTTTTCCAAACAAATTAGAAATAATTAAAATACAAAGGTCTTAGCCTGCAACATCTCATGCATTAGCATGTGTAAGTTAGAAAACTTGGGAGGACATAGGATATTGACTTCTTTCCAGAAGAACTTTGAGAAAGGAGTGGAGAAAAATTTAGTTCTTGATTTCAATGCATATAGAAATTTCTTGATACCTAGGAAGAGGAAAAGCTGTATCAGAGAGAGAGGCAGGAAGACAAGAACAAAGTGTATGTGGAAAAAGGCAAGGAGAGAAAGAAACATGAATATTTCTGTATTTTTATTCAGCTGCCCCTTCTACCATCCATTCCTCCAGACACGCATGTGTTAGTTGATCTCCCAATTCCGTCACTAATCAACCTTCAAAGTGCAAAGTAGACAAGCTGTGTTCATGGATGATGCTACTTCAACTGCTTGTTGTCATGCACTTGCTGGATGTTGCCATCACCACCCACCAGTTGAGCAGTTTATATGGCATTTTTCAATTTCCATAACAGTAGCACTGATGATGGATTTAACGTTGTTTATTCTAAGCCAGCTACTTTTGCCTGAAGTGAATTGATTCCTCATAGCAGCACTTTTTCCACACAGCACCACTGATGTGTGGGACCCCAAGGGCTGCAGTCCCCCAGTGTCCTGGACTCTGGACCTATCAGCCAAACTATGACTACTTTTTTTTTGGTGCTCTTAGCAAGGACAGCATGAAATCAGAAGACCAGAAATCAGAAGATTTCTTTTCTTCAGACTTGCTGCCTCTGGTGCTGAGCTGATCACCCAGAGAAAGCTGGAGTGTTATGGCCCATCCTGCCCCTGCTCCCCAACCTCTGGGGCTACCACCTTGGCTGGTATGAGTCCGTAGAGCTCCTTTACATTTAGCAGAGGCAATTTAGACTCATTCAGGCATTAGCTTTTAGCTTTCAACGCCACTCCAGCTTCTGGGCATCAAAGTACTCTGTCAAAGAAACAAAATGGAAACAGCACATACCTATTTTCAGGAATGAGACTTTCCATGACTTATTTCCTCTGCCACCAGAAGGTTGAAAGTGTTTGGGGTTACTACATAAGTAAAAGGGAATGTCAGGGAGCTGGGCAATAAAGCAGCGCAGACCTATTTACCAAGTAGATTGCTTGATGTTAATGCCTTTTAGATCAGCATGGAAACAGCCTCTGGGGGATATATAATAATATTATCAGAGTTTGAGTGCAGGGAATATCAGATTCCACTGCTGACTGACAAAGTGAGAGACTGTTTTATTTACTATTAAGAAAGCAATTTATAGTGTTGTGGTGTTGTTATGTCTCTGTTTACTAGGAAACAATATACAGCTCTCATGTTCATTTGTTGTGCAAACATTTCTTTGTTACTTGTTCCCAAAAAGGCAGTTGGTGATACTGATGCTGTATAGGGAGGCTAAGCTGAAAAACAGCATTTGCTCATTGTACGAAACAGAAAGTTGATCTAAACCATCCTATGAGTAAAAAGAGTAATTAACAAAACCTTGAAACAGCTTTTCTAAAGAGAAAATCTTTCTTCAGAGAAGAAAGGAGCTAGAAAACTCATAAAGTCCACAGAGGGATTTTATTATTGTCAATTGATTTTCTAGTGAAAAGGCACTACTCAGGGCCACATCCAGAGCTGCTGTTAGAGGTACTGAACTTAGCCATTATAACCACTATGGTGTGAAAGCATAAAAGAAAAGAAAAACACAGGTGGCAATCTAGGTTATCTTATTTTCTGCTACCTTCAGGTCTTGGCTGCTTATATAGTGAAGACAAAGAAATATTCCCAGAGCCTTGAGGCAAAGCACCTAATGTAACAGTTTTCTCAACTGACTGCATAGGCGACCAGGAAACAGCCAAAATACAGCCCCAAGATACTGTGCTGATATTTGACAATGAGACTGTTGTAATCATAATTGTAACAATCCTTGCAGAAGGTGAGGTATATGGTAAACACTGGGATGGACTCTCTTGTTATCAACCTTACCTTATAGTAAATATGAGATTCAATTCTTGACAATGTTAGAGAGCTAATATTTTGGCTTAATATACATTTCTTTTCAGAATCCTGTCTAATATATAAGGAACGCTACAGAACAATGACTATGAGAACATCTGACAAACTTTTTAAACTTCTGCCTCCTTCTTCTAGTATGTAATGTCTTTGTATAAATTACTCCATATTAGTTTCAGATTATGTATAAAATACCTTTGGAGTCTCCACCATCTTGAATATACAGAAGTCTTGGCAATAGCTTTGAATCACTACCACACATGTCAGCAATATTAACTGTGCTCATGAGTCTCATACAATAAATATTTTTGAGCATCTGAAAAAAAAAACATGAGAAACTCTTAGTGAGTGTAAAAACAGGCTCTTGGAAATATGCAGCGCAAGAGGCTGTAAATGGATGTAGCTGGGGAAGAATTTTATATTCAACTGTATTTGGAGAAAAAAAAAATAGAGCAATATTATCTAGTGTTCCCAATTCACTAAGTTCTAATTTTAAAGAGAACTTTATGTCAGTTTTACAAAGGAGTCCAGGAAAGTACAAATGCAGACAGATATTTCCTGGGAATATAAAGGCATCTGAAATGAAAGTTAGTTGAAGTTTGGCCTCTTTTTTTAAAGATTTGTCACTGCCACCATGCCTAAACACATACTTCTTAAATCTCACTGCAAGTCTGATCCAGAGACCATCTGCACAGAAGTAGGGGGCTTCAGCAAATGGGCCATACTTTGGAGTCCTGTGAACTAGTTTAAAAGTGTGAGATGAAAAGCAGCCTCTCATGATTAGTTCAGATTTGGTCATCAAATTTATAGATGTTTGAGTTAGGTAGGAATTACCACTCTTCTTCCTCTCGGTATTCCAGAAGTTCCACAGATTCAGGCTTGTGTGAAACATTTCAGAATGAGAGTTCCACTACTTTTTTAAAAAAATTCTGTCCATATTTTTAAACTCACTTTAATTCTGCTGGTAAAACCCTTTGCGCTATGAAGACAGTCAACAGAAGACTTTTGATTACTTAAAATATACTGGTAGCATGGGATAGGATGTACATCATGTATGGAGCTTATATTGGCCATTTCAAGAAAGAATTCCTTGTCTACCCCTGCATATTTTCCCAGCATTTCTTAAATTAAATATGCAGTAGGACAGCATTTAGATATTTTCTTTGGATGCTTTGGGGCACAAACACATACAAATGTGATGAAGGCACAGTGCAGAGGGTTCCTGATAACAGTGCGACTCTTCAGCCTCTTCACTGTAATCTAGTCAAGAATGACCCAAGGTCAGAAGAGGGGCTATCATACAGTTTCTTAAAGACATGCCTTGAATTGAAAAAAACATTTGTCCTTAACTTCAGTTAAGTTATCTTAAGTTATCAGTTAACTTCGATTAATCCTCCCTGAGAACACTGAAATAATGCAAAGCTCCTAATGTCTCACTCATTCTGTAGTAGTAGCCCCCATGTACAAAATGCAGATATCACTAAATATTACACTATTCCAAATGTGCTAGAGTTCTATTTATGGATGTAAAGAACTATAGAATTAATAAGGTTGTTTTTATTGGCATTTTAATGTTGATTTGGCCAAATGTTGATTTTGGCCATTTGTTTCAAATTTCAGGACTTGATTTAGCAACCACTTGCTATCGTGATATTGGTTATAATGGCTATATTGGTTATAATATGTTCAGAGAAGCAAGACATGAACAGGCCTGCAATTTCACTGTTGACTACAGGAGAAGTAAGATCTTTATAACAGGCAATATAAAGCTGAAGCACCAGTGAGAGTGTGTATCAGAACCCAGTATCAACACTGATGGATAACTGCAGTTCTAAAAGATCCCCTTTTGCAATTTTTGTCAAGGCTCTTGCTCAGCAGATATAGCAAGTTCTTCTCTAAGCAGAGAGGGGTGAGAGAGCTCAGGATACCTTCCTGGAAAGGAAGTTAAACCATGGTTAATCCTCTACATATGATATCTTGGCATGGTACTGAATTGGGATGAAGACATATACGAGGGACATGGCCACAGCAAGTCCTCCTCCTTTTCTGGAAAGGCTTTATAGGTAGTGGTGGCAGATACTTCATGTAGTAGTATCAGTAGCCTCTTGTCACAAACCCACAGCAGCTGAGCAGTCTTTGCTTCCAACCTATTGTTCACATAGGCATCAACATGTCCTTGAACGCCTGTGTTGTTGCCTATTGCTGATTACCTCGGTAGCAATATTTTTTGCAGCAGAGCTCTAGAAGCGAGCATGTTTCCAAAAAGCATGTTTTCAGAGGAATGTTTAACTCTTCTTACACAATTACACTCCATTCCTAATGTCACTTGGTACAACTCCTTTTGTTATCAACTTCTATTTCGAAGGAGCACTTATTTCTGATCTCCTTTCCTCTTTATTAGCTTTGGCAGAATCTGTTCTCTGATGACGTTTCAAGGACTAATTGCAGTTTTGTGCAACATTTTGACTTTCATGTTGCTGTGCAACCAATTATTATTTGGCATCTGCTATCGTAAGCCAGCAAATATTAACCAGTGCTCCTGATCTTACATGCTTTTCTAAAGAACTCGGTCTTTCCTGTAGGCAAGTTCTTTGAACATCACAAGCGGATGACTTGCTAGGGCCTTTTATATGAAGAGATTAACATTAAAAAAAGGAAGAAGAATAAAAAGAAGAAGAAAAAAAAAGAATCAGGCTTGGTTTGTTAATGTGCGCTACACGCAAAAACTGAATAATGCTTCAGAACTCACAATAGACCATCGGATAATGTACCTTTGTGGCCATCTTCACTACATTTTGCTGAGATTTTTCTACTGTGTCTTTAACTTCATTACATCTTGATCAGATTTAATGTTTTCACATATTCAAAAGGGCTTGGGCATGTGGCAGGGGGAAAAAGAATAATAATCAGTAGTGGAACAACTGTTTAGTTATTCAAAAGGAATCCCATCCATAACAAATGTTTTTCTCCTTTCCTTTGTTGAAACATAACTGGAAAAAAATATCCAGTACCATTGTCCAAGAATTTCAATAGGAGCTGGAGCAGAATTGCATTAACTTAGCATATAGCACCATAGACCCCTGAGGATATTCAGGTGTCAGCCACATCTCTCTGTCCTTCCTGACCGGCATTTGGGTACTAGATGGGATGTCACCAAACACCAAACACCCACATATAGACAGCTGAATCCTTGCCATATATTCAGACAATATTGTTAATTGTGGTAGTTAGTAAAGCCTCTTAGCTCATCTCTGGACACCTGCACTATATGTCAAGAGACACTACACCTATAAGTGGGTGGTTGATATGAATTCTACACTAAAGGTCTCCATTTGTATACATCAAATATATACTCCTGAATGAAAATATATGATTTTCAGAAGACACTGCAGAATATAAAGTGACCTTTGAGCTTTACAGAATGACCACTGATAATTAGTAGCCTTATTTGCAAGTTTTGGCCTTGATACTTGAAGTGTAGTTACATGGCCATTACAATTTACCAGTAACGATGACAGGGTACATAAGAATGACAGGCATCAATCATCTGAACAGAAAAGTTGAAATACGAGATTTTAAACCAGAAAGAGCAGCAGTAGTTCAAAACTGTGCTAGTCACCACTGAAAACTGCAATGCTAAAAATACAGCAGCTACAGTGGAATTGCCATTCGTAGCTGTGATATCTGCTGATTACCACCTGCTAGAGCAGCTAAATGGGTTGTTGATGTAGTTATTGTTAAGAAGAAAATTAAATACAAAATGTTCTCATATGCAGGAGACATTTGATTGTCTTTCATCATGAGCCTGATGAAAAACTGAGCTTCTGCATGAAATCTTCTGCTTGTGAAAATGGATTTAGTTCTCCTGAAGTAAATGGAAAAACAATTATACCCAAATGAAAGTCAGTTCTTCCATTCTACACAAATGGAAAAGATGCTTTATTTCAAATTCTTTTTATACCTGAGATGATTCCATCACTAATGTGATTCTTTGGGGGGCAGCAGGCAAGTTTTATTTTGTTCACACCTGGTCATGATGATAGTTGGATAGGGCCATTACACAAAGCAGACATCTGGGATGATATTTTCTGATAAATGTAGGTTTCTATATTTGAACTACTCTCTTTAGGCTTCTCTTATAATCAGTGGGATAAAATAAACACCTTTTAGATGCTACTTCTCTCATGCTAAAGTAGTCATCTAAAATTGGTCAGAAGAAATGCACCCCAGGAGTGCCCATTTCTCCCCACTCATCATAAACAGAATAGCTCAAACGCACATGTGTGCACTGCAGATGTCTATAGTTAGACTAGATTAACTATGTCCCAAGAATAAGAAGAGATGTGAATTATGTTAATGGTCTTTAGTGGCAATTGCCCATGTTATGAGGTATACTCAAGTGAGAATTAAGTGAAAAATAAGCTTAATGTACCTCTGTTTTCAAGCTCATAATAGTCTTGCCATTGCAACATATCCTCTAGTAGGAAGTAATATACCAGCAATGATATATTGATATTTAATATGACAATTTATGACAAGAATTGGTTATCAAGTCTGTAATACACCTGTTACCACAATTTTGAGCATCAGAGTTCATCATAAATGTCTACACTAAACATTAGGGAAGCAGCATCTGTGTTATGTTGTAGAGAATTGCAGTAGAGAGGTTTTGATTTATATGAATAAAAATATACAGGTGTGGGAGCATCAGAAGGATCAACTGAAAGGAATGACAGATTGATATTACTTAAATCAGTACAAGTTTTCTCTGACGATACCCAGACAGGGAAACAAAAGCACTGAGCAGATTCTGAGGACTCACAGAGATGGAAGAAGAAGGAGACTCATCACTGTCAATTTTTAAGGTGAACAAAAACAGCATATCCAAAATTACCAACCTGAGAAAAAGCCAGAAGATGTGAGGGGAATTGGCTAATATCTCTTGTTCTCTGGCCTCTTCCACAGTGGGAATCTCACACTGACCACCTGCATAAGACATCTTGGCGCTTCAGTGCTAGACAGAGTACTTGAACCTGCATGTACTGCTGTTTGTATATGCTTATGTGTGAATGAATGAAATCATCTTTGTTTAAAAACATAATCCCTTTCTCCAGCATTATTTCCTGCAAAGTATTTCTCTGCAAGCAACTTGTCATGGGTCTAGATCTGTTGTTTTCTTTCATGTCACAAAATATCCAAGGGAAGCAGTTATTTTATACTATTGTAACACTTTCATGAGCATTACACCTAAATTTTGCAGGTGTAAATAAGGAAAAAAAATCCAGTCTTATTTCGTTTCTAAACTCACACTATCAGCATGACTAAACTCACAATTGTGTTATTTCACCTGGGTGACACTTAAGAGAGAAAAATGGACAGTTATAAGCTCTACTCTAGAAAACAGTGAATTACCTGAGACAGGGTGCTTTACAGCTGGTTGTATTCCATGGATCTATGAATGAACAGGTTTCAAATGGGGCACTGATTGTAAGAAAGAAAAATGAATAGTTTGGGTGCATTATTCATGCAAAAGAAAAAGAGCCAAGCCCTTTGCTGGCATAAATTGCCACCGCTCTATTGATTTCAAACAAGAGCTGATTTGCATCAGTTGAACATCCAAGCCATATTTTATAACATGCCCAATTTTGATTAGTTGTTATTACAGTTCTAAACGGGATTTTTCATTGCTCAATTATTTTTAGCGCTGGACATGAAAAGAGCAACAAAAATGTGCTGCTGCTCAACGTACCATATTTACTAGCCATAAGACAATTAATAATTCTTTTGATATTTTAAATAGTATTAGACTAAGGCTTACCAGTTTACCAGTCTATGAAAAGTCAGAATGTCTTCTAGCTTACCAGACGGACTCAACAATGTTGTGTTTGATTTTCTGAGTTTCTTCTCACCTATGTATTGAATTGTTAGGACCATTTCCTGAACAGAAAATCTCCAATGGATATTTTAAATGACTGCATACAATTTGATGCAATTTTGGATATGACCTGTTCATAGATGGCAGTACAAACTGTCTGAAAAATTTTTAAGAGCTCTTGGCAGTCATAAAAACAACTTCCTCCATTTGTAAGGAAATGTCTTGTGAGAATAGAATGACTATACTTATACTTTTGTTGCAACCTACGGACATACAATGCTCCTTGGAAAAAAAATATTTTAAGACCCTGATTAAATATTCCAAAAAATGTCAGGAAGTTAATGTAAGTAGCCTTGCATTCCGTGTTCAGAATGGTGGAAGTATTATTCATGCAGAAGTCTGTGCTTCCATTTTTCTATTAATTCTACTTTTATTTACATATCATTACAATTCCACCTTAGGAAAAAAAAAAAGAATATTCTGACTACTGTGCTCTAATGTGATATACACTAGATTTTTCCTGATCTACCTTAATTTTATGGGTCATTCCCTTCCCTCTGTTATAATGTAGTTGTAATATATTGGCTGTTTCAGGGAACATGCTGTACCTATACTTACATGCAGGGGAAGCTGTTAATTCATCATTCCTTGCTTGCCAATCATGGCTCAATGTGTAGGCGCAATTCTACACATTCTCACATTCCATATGTCAGATAGACAGACCTACAAGGAAAGAAGGAAGGAAGGGCGGAAGAAAGGAAGTAAGGAGGGAAGGAAAGTAAGTGGACATCTGCCTGACCACACTGAGAAAAGGGAAATGAGTAAATTGTAGATGAATGCACAAGTCAAGAGGCAGTTTCTTCACTCAATTCTCCATTTTGGAAACCTTTGTGGATAGCTGAAATACCTTTTGCTAGCAAAACTGCATATAGAATTATCTTGCATGATTCTCTACTGTCCAGTGTCATGCTCTTTTCTGACTTCATATTCCAAGTAGCCTTTGGGCAGCAAAGGTTTCCATAGGATGGACTATGGGAACAATGCACTGAACCAAACTGCTGGAGGAACTAAAAACCATTTATAATTTTTTCAAAAGGTTGTACAAGCCTAATATAACAAAGACAATAGAAGAAGCCTCATTAAAAACAGATTTACCCCTGGGGGCTATTAATAGTTTCCCACACATGATCATGCAGACTTGTCGCCACTCTCTGTCACAGAATCATGAAATAATTCTGGTTGGAAAGGGCCTCAGGAGGTCTCTAGGCCTCACAGCAGGGTCAGTGATGAGCTCAGACCAGGTTGGGCAGGGTTTTATCCAGTCTTGTCATGCAAACCTCCAAGGACAGGGACTGAACAACCTTTGAGCAACCAGTGCCTAACCCCTCGTATTTTCCCTTTCCTTATAAACAGTTGGAACCTCTCTTGTTATGATTTATGCCTGTTCTATTGCATCATACCACAACACATCATTTTCTTAGCTAGGGTTTTTATTTTGGTCTGTGTGCTGTCACAGTTCTGTCTTAATCCTGAAACCAGATTTGCATTGGTGAACCTTAATGCATATTTAAATTCATGGTGATACTAATACAATAATGGCCAAGTGCATTAATGCTGACTCTATTGCAGGATTGCAGTCTTAAATATATATATACACAAAGAGAGAGAGAGAGAGATTTCAGTCAATTTCAATTAATTACTTAAGTAAAACCGTATTTTCTGCAGACCTTACTTGTGAAAATAAATAAAGAAATAAACCTTCATTAGCTATATAATTTAATAAAGCTAGGGAGGCAAAAGAAACTGCAATAGCAAGTATCTTTTTAAAACAGCCCAAGCTGATTCTTGTGGGGCTTTAATATGATGCTGAAATGATCTACCTAGAAATACAAACATACAAAACATAAAAACATTGCCTTAAAAATGCCATTTAGTATCAGTATGCTAGTTCAGTCCACATATTTAAAGACGGAGATAGATAAATAAATAAAAGCAAGATTGGAGGCTGTGACATATAAACAGAATAAACAGGAGCCTAATATATACAGTCAGATAAAAAGAGCCTGAAGGAAGATGATAAAACAGTTTAAATCCCTTGAAGTAATATCATGGAATGAGGAGAATTATTCGCAGTATGTAGCAGAGCTAAAGCAACTAGTATTTATTAGGCCCTATAACTTTTTAAAAAGACAGTATTTGTGCAGGATAGTATAAAGATAGGGGAACAATTATGCAAAACTGAGACTCCACCAGGGATGATGTCACATTCCTCAAGTTTTCTACAGCACCTTTGCTCTCTTGAATCTCTCGCGTGCTGTCAATCAGGTCCTGAGCCTTGAGCCTTTCTCATCACTGGATCTACAGTTCCCAGACATAGCCTTAATCACCGTGGCTTACTGCTGTTTGATTCTCTCAGGGCTGTTCTGTCACAGGTAATGACACCTAGTGCCACCTAAGTCTCACCTATGAGGGAAACACCTATGAGAACCAACCTGCTTCAGAGAACACTCTTCTAAAAGCAGGAAAGCTCTCATGCATCTCCACATGAAAACTCTGGCCTGAAGCCTGTCAGTGGTCAGTGTTTGAATTGAATTGTACACTGCTAAGAAGTAGTATGGACCCACAGGGGATCAGGATCAGCAGATCAAAGTCCCTGGCATTGTTGACTTGATGTCCACAACATGCAATTCAGGAGATTTTCATACAACTAATTCTAGTCTAGTCCTCGGTACTGCATGCTCACTACCAACTAAAGTGTGTTAGATGTGCTCCTGGAGTACCTCTTCTGGTCTGGTTTTATCCAATATGGTTCTACTTAAGGTTCTCCAAGACCTGTCTGCGATGTGAACCAAAGCACAGTTAGTGGAGATGACAGAGAAAGTCACTTCGTACGGGCACTTGGGATCCAAACTCGAATACAAACGCAGACAAAACCATTGTCAGAACTGCAGTTTTATCATTTCCAGGCAATCGATTTCTTAGTCCTCTTCAACCAGGTCAAAAATACCTGGGTTTCCTCCTCAGCATGAAGCTATCTTGCTTCAGCATTTCCTGTTTCTAAAAGCACCACTCTTTAGCCACATGATTTTCCAGCTTTCTTGGTTTGTAAAACCCTAAATATATTTTCATTAGAGATGGCAGTCCCAGTACATCACATGTAAACCATATGCTTGCCTTGCTCTGATGCCTTCTGCAAGCATCAGGTAAGGAGTTCCAAGATTCCTGGAGACTCACAGGCTCCAAGAAGAAATTCATTGCTTTAGATCCCTGCTAGAATAAAGGACAGAATCATTAATCACACTATAACAGTAATACAGTACTTATTGAATCTGCCCTACTTCATATTCTCTCCAAAAGTTCTGTTATACCATGAAATTGCATCTCCCATACAGCTCAAGATTAAAGCACAGAAATCATATAAGCAAAAGAAAACTCCATGTATGTAATTAGATGGAAAAAGTAAAATGTTCTTTTCAAAGCTCAGCAACTCAGCTTAGAAAAAGTCTTTGATTATAGAGACATTTTATTAGGTACAGTGACTCCATCTAGGCCAGAATCCATTGCAATAATATGGAAGAC
>NW_010586471.1:348080-358449 GCF_000705375.1 Tinamus guttatus
CTGATGTTTCTGTCACTAACAGGATAAACAGCCTTTCCCAAATCATTTCCTAAGGTATGCCTGCACAATAGCAAATATACTAGGTATAATACAGCTTACCTGGGTTTAATTCCTCGCCTTGGCTAAGACTTCATATGTGACTCAGACAAGCCACAATTCTGCATCTCTGTCCCCAAGCATTATGTATGGAAATAGCTACTTACCTAAGTGTGTATTAGCAAAATGCACATTGTAAATTACAAGAAACTACGGCAATAAGAATTAGACAGGCCAAGATCTCTCCCACGTGGAAAAGTCTAATTGCTTGGAGAGATGCTCTTTACAATGTACAATAATTTTCTTATAATAGAAGATCCTGATTCATTGTTGTAATTATCTTTCCAGGAATAAACAGGAAAGCTTATACACAAGCAATATTTCATAGTATTTTTTTAGAGCCTGATACACTGCTGGGATGTGGACATATATGTCAGCAGTCCTTTCTCTACTCAAGTTTGAACACGCGGATTTAGTGCAGCAGCACCACCTGATGGTAAATTTGTCAGAGAAATTAGAGAAAAAGCAAACGGAAAATTATAAAAGCAGTCCACGAAATAACACGCTATGATAAAACCTGCAAATTATATTTTTATATTTCAACCATACCCTCTTCCTGCCAAGACCCATATGTGTAATTAGGACCCACATCAAGGGGCATCCCTATTATTAGTGCTGCAGAACTATTCTTCTATCTTTCTTTTATTATGGACAACACTTTCTTGAACCAGAATTTCACATTTTTTCAACTTCAGTAATTTTTCAGCAGCAAAAGTTGCCTAATTTGCACAGAAGGTCACAATTAAAATTAGGGTGATTTTTCAAAGTGAGTACATGCAGAAAGTGTGCTCTTGGAAGAGGCAAAGCCATCAAAAATGGCAAACAGTTTATCGAGTTGTCAGCAGTGTCACTTTTGGCTGTGAAATCTGAAAGAGCAGCAAAATGTAAGGTTAGCGGGTGATTATTGCTCCAAGAAGGGTGGCATTCACATAACTGTGAAAAACAGGGAAATCTCACAGCTCCTACTGATGAGACTGTTCTTCCGGTGTGGAATCGTAACTTCAATTACTTTGTAAGGAAAATACCACCTCATCACCTTAAGCTCCGAAACAGGCTGCAGTGTGTAGATAAATATTTTGATCACTGCTATAGTTTTATACGGGGATGTTAAGCAGTGAATGTGGCACACAGTAATAAAGGCAAATGAATCGGAAAGGGAACTACCATCAACTGTAGAGATTTTAGCAATAACGGGGAGGAGGGCGGGAAAAGGTAATTTCCCCAATGGACTCAAAATTAAGATCATTTCTTGCCAGACTCATCCCACATAATGTCTTCATCTCTTACACCGAAGCTTTTCTTGACCAAGGATCCATGCTCGGGCAGGCGCTGACTTGTTGGTCACTACGTGTTACGGCCGGGCACTGCTCTTGCTCAGGGCTTGGCCACTGCTGCCAAGGGCGTCCTGAGCAGGAGAGTGGCTGTTGCACCATGTCTTCTCCACCTGAGCATCCACTCGGAGCAGATGTTCCACCTACCTCCACCAAGCTCCCTCTGATTTCCTTGGTTCTTTCTCCAAAGCCTGTCTCTCCTGTCAAACATGGAATAGGATTGTACAGCTAGAATTCTAGCTCTGTTTTATTATTAGCCTATTATTAGTGTGGGGGACATCAAAAGTCTGGCAACGAGCATCTCTGGTTTCTTTTACTACTGGTATTTTGTTTTAGACCTTTAATAACTGATTGCATAGTCTGGTCACATACTTTATGCAACAACTTATTATTTTTATTAGGTTTAAACAACAGCTGGTCCCACAACTATTTGCACCCTGCCTTGGAGAGCTGTGAGTCCAGCTAGGTAGCTTAAATTACAAGTATCCTGGTTTTGCAGGTCCTACTTCAATTTACTCAGGCCTGGCAATATGATCGGTGTCAGCAGTCTCAGTGCTTAGTTTCACACACTTGTTATTTATTATCAATTGCACAGCTTTCCTCCCCTGTTTAAAGAATACTTGCTGACTGACACATGCATTTATTTACAGTTAAACAGACAGTACCTACAGATTTCATTTCAGTCAGTGCCACAGGATAAAGGGAAATGTGAATAGAGCAGAGGGAAAGTAGCAGTTGGGCCTTCGTACGCCTTGCTTGGTCTCCTGCTGTTGACAATGGAGAAAAATTTCAAAGGGTTCAGCAAAGGATTTGCCTTCCCGAGGCAAGCACAAAAACCGGAGACGATGAATCGGAACGGAGGTGCCACTCTCTCCCTCCACACTATAAAAATAGTTTAACTAGCTTAAATTAGATGCCCAACTTTTACATAGCTAAAGTTGGGTGCAGTGAATTCTGCCTTTTAAGACTGGGTCTTGTTTTATATTTCTTGCTTTTGTGGTCTGTTCCACTTCTGACTATAATAGGGTTTCCACTACATTCCCAGGAAAGCTGCTCCACTGAAGGCTTGTGCATTCCGGCTCTCTGCAAGAAGAGCCGCATTCACTGCTCTCCGAAAGAAATATTATCTGCAAATAACTGCACTGACATTTTTTTTTTTTTGCACTCTTACTCTCTTGCCATAACCACACTAACAAGTCAGTGAGAAATACAGCACAAGGGTTTTCAGATGACTAATGGAGTTCAGCTCTATCACTTAATTTGGTGCCCGACACAAGAACCTCCGTTTTCAAAGGAACAGCCTCTTTGCACTATATGAAGATAAAATAAGACTCAGGGATCTCAAAGGAGGGGCCAAGTACCAGTTTGAACCAACTGGGAACTCTTCAGGTTTCCTTAGGACTTTTCACAAACTTGGAGATAAAGGGATTATATATTGTTTTTAAATATTCACTTTTACCCATTAAGGAATTCTGGTTTTGTATCCTGTATATTTCAAATCAAATGCTATTACAATACACTTAATAACTTTCTTGAAGTCCACACTCGCAAAGCACTTTTTAATAACAGAAGGAGACCGCATCTTTTGCAGCAGTAGTACCGGTAAAACAACAGAATATTCCATTGATAGTATTTTTTCCTGTGCATAATTCTTCACTAACAGTCTTGAATTTTGTATCATTGTTTTCTTTCCTCAGACTAACTATTTTGTTTTTCTCTTTTGAGATGAAACTGTTAAAAGATAGACAGAAAGCAGGAAAGTACTATGGAAATGGTCTGTAAACATAACCCTATATCATTTATTATTTACTATACAAACATTTGTGTTTTCATTGCACACGCTCAGTTTGATAGCCCCAACTAGCTCCTGCCTCAACAGAAAAAAACATATTATTATATAAATATGGTAACTGTATGTAGGCAAAACTACTTAGATGCATTTCAAGCACCGAAGTGATGCCATGTAATTCACAGTCACCTTTATCCTGTCATTTTTTGAGCACATAAGTTTTTGTCTATTGAACGCTTTACCTGTGAATCTGCATTCCCTGAATATTTATCTGTATTCCCTGAAATCTTTTGCTCATTTTATCAGCTCGCTCTGCTTCTTCATCACCGTTATTTTTTTGGCACCACTATCAGTTCTGCCCATTGTGCCGCACACAATTTTATATTTACGCTGTGAAGGACAAGAAATGGGGAGACGAGCACGCTGAAATAATGCTCCGTTGTTGTAATCTTGGGTGAATATTTTCTCTGTCAGAACTTGAGCAGGAGGAGATTATGAAAGCCGCGGATGTGGTAAAAGGCCGTCAAATTTTCAAAGACCTTCAACTGCAGAATTATAACAGAAGCAGGGCTTGCTCTGGGTTTCTTTTTATATATTTATTTTTTGCTCTGCTTTTCTCTGTAGTCCTGGCAGCTTTGGACTGCTTAGCTTTTAAGCCACGCAGGGAGATTAATGTTCTCTTGAGCTGCTGTTTCAATTTACTGATAAATAGATCAAACACAGAACACTTTATTTTTCTAGCTGATTTTGTTGTTTTGACTCTTCCTAACAACACATTTAAACTCCGCTCCCCACACTCATTTCCAAACTGCCCACTAAGTTTAAAAAAAAAAAAAAGAGAAAGAAAAAAATCATAGTTACCATAGAAACTATCCCTAAGATACAGAACAATTTCTTAAAGAAGCCAACGCAGCAGAACAGAGGCTCTTGGGCACATTGAGGAGCCCTCCTGGGCTTCCTCGGAAGGAAATGAGGGGCAAGCTGGGCTCCAGAGCCAGAATTTATCATCATTTTACTACACTGATGAAGACTGAAGCAGGAGGGGTTATTCGAACAGAGAAATAACTTAGCAGTGGTTCACATGAATATCACAAGTCCCTTGCAAAATAATAAATATGAACATTTAAAGTATGACCCTTCACATCTTTACAGTGTGGCGCTTACTGAACATGTTAAGAGCATGAATGTTGCTTTGCACCAGCCCAATCTGATGGAGAAAGCTCTCAGTGTTTGTGTTCATCAGTGTGATGGAACGAGTAACAGAATTCCTCTTGATGGAAATACTGGGATATCTGTCCTTATCGTGGTACTGACAGCTCCCAGTCTTGCAATACTATGAACAAAACAAATCTCTTGCCACTTCAGCCGATAAATTACTCTCTTTGGTATTAAAAAGTCTGTAAAAATAATAATGATCATTGAAAAAAAAGAGACAGAAAACAAGTAACAGATCCCGTACATCCCTGCTACTAAAAAAAATATATATAAATATGTTTTCTGAACTGCATTTCATCACTTTGCATTGAAACTACCTACTGGAACATAACTACCCAAGGTTTTTAGGAGAATTCTGCTACCACCTTCTGGCTGACAGAAATATTTATCGCTTTTTTAATCAGCAGTACACTGAGGTTTTAATAGGTCTACTGCATTTTTTCCCATAATACCATGATATATATACATATATATTTAAATATTTTAAGAATTTTTGGTTATTTTATTAAGATTTAAAGTCATCATAAATTAAAAGAAACTTCTTGACTTAAAACTGTGTGTTCTTTCCACTTCTTTCCTGCCTCTGCCTCTCCCAAGTGTGTGATTCGGTCCAATTTATTTGTTTAAATGAGCAGCAAAGAGAGAAATCCATTATTTGCAGTACTATAATAATTCATGAATGCAAAGTCTTCTGGGCGCTTCTCCCACTGCACATTTGATTCTGTCCCATGGACTTCACCGTATCAGAAGCAAACAGCATAGGCTGGCTGGTTGTTTTTTTAATTTAATATAATTGCTTGCAATAAATGCAAGAAGGAAGAGGGTAATATAGATCACAATCTTGTCAGCTGAGTTATGACCTTTTGAGTATTAATACAAATCCTTCCTAAAGCTTCTGGACTTAAGTAATTACACAAGAAAATCAGCACTTCTTTTTCTCTCAAGTAACTCTCCAGCCTTCAGCCATACGAAGGAAAACCTGAACACCTAAGAATACACTAAAGATTAAGAAACAAGATGATAAGCAAAAGAGAAGTTCATATTTTAAAAATGTAAATAATTGTATTATTAAAACATGAGATTTGGGGAATGGATAAAGAGAGTGCCTTGAATGTCTGAGTTTGGCAATACTAATCAACCAGATGAGCAAGCAGTACGGGAGGAAAGGTCACTTTTTTCCATAGTTAAGACTGGGTCACTTTATCCGGTGCTAAGTCCCTGCTGCTACTGAAACAGCTGGTCTGAACTCTCCCACCCTGTGGACGAAAACACATTCGTTCTGTAGGTATCAATCCCTCCAGCAGCAAGGAGAAAGGAGTGCACAAACAGAAGCCCAAACCCCTCTTTCAATGGTAGTGAAAATATACATTAAAGCAAAAATACTACTGCTTTGTAACCTTTAAGTATCTAATCCACACAAAGCCTTGCTTTCTTCTCACACTGGTATTCATAAATTCCAACGACTTTACTTTCAATTTGCTTTGGGTCACCACATTAATGTGTATTATGTGCATCTACATAATTTATCTGTTTATTATTTTCTCTCAGCCAGGGAGTTGTATTTTTTCAAAATTTCATCATGGCATTTATGTTTACTTACTTATCCATATACCATTATATTTCATCCACATTTCAGCTGCAGGAAGGAATAAAATGATTATTATAATAAATGCATGACTGTAAGTTATTATGAAGTGCCATTTTACAGAAAGGCTTAGTGAATTGATACAGATTGCATCAAAAACATATATATATTGGTCAAAGAAACAGAAAATGTAAATGGGGAGGTATCACGGTACTTCTGGACTTAGCTTTTATCCTGTTGAAGTCAATAGGGAAATTCTAAGTCCCTTCAACAGGACGTGAAGTAGATCTCCGAATATAAATATATATATGGAAAATACTTTTTAGGTGTCCAAGGCCTCTTGGGAATCCAGCCTTAAATGACTAAGCCTCCCTCAAAATGAAATGCAGGCACCCAGGTTATTTAGATGACAGCTTTGAAAATTCCACCCTAAATGAATTCTTAAGATCATACAGCAAACCTATAATAAAGAGCCAGATATCAAAGCCAGGTGCAGAGCCTTAACAAAGCACCTACTCAAATTCAGGCCATGTTTTGGCAGCAAGCACTCAGGTGGATTATTAGAAATGGGTGCTCTTTAATCTCTCCCACCTCCTTGGGAAAACTGACATTTAAAAAATGTTATTAGCTACAATCACAGATGGGGGGTAAAACTGTTCCCTGCTACAAAGGCAACAGCTCTGCCTCTCCCTCTCCCTGAGAAGTGACATTTTCAGATGCTCTGCCCGTCAAACCGAGCACATTTTGTTGAACGGGACAGTTCTTCGCAAGCTCTGCAGGCTTTTGACTCTCGTAGCATTTCAGGGATTTACATCTGTATTTTAAGCCTCTGCTAAGCATAAGCTTCCTGAAGAAAGGATTTTTTAATTGTTTCACGGTTTAATATATCCAGACCTGAAGGACAGCTGCCTGCCCTGACTCTCAATGAGTCCCTAGATTCCCTTGAAGTTTCAAAGACTTCACAACTGTTCTAAGGAAGTTGAGAGTGCCCCAAATTTTGCTAAAAAATCACGTGCTGCCCATATAATACTCCTGATCTAGATAATCCTCCCTCCACCTCGAATTTTATTCCAAATTTATTCTAGGGCTCTGCACCTTGGCATCCTGGTATTAGCAAACCCTCAGGACTATAGGACGGGTGGAAATGCTAGATTCAAAAGCTACAACACACATTCCTGGTTATGGCAGTTCAATGTATCCAGCCACCACTTTGGGGAAAGCAGAACAAATCCATAAAGAGAAGAAAATATTGTTGTAAGAAATGTTTCATCTTCTGATTCAGATTGTAGGTAATGAATCCTAAATTAAAAGAATATGAGTATCTGTAGGAAAAAAAGATTGAACTCCTTCACCACAAGAGAAACTAATTTTCTCTGTTTAATCATCTAATTTGACCTCCAGAATAAAGACACAGGAATTTCCAGGAGCAAATCCTGTTTCAGATATTTAATCGGTGCTTGAAAGAAACTGTGTCTAAAATATATTTATATATCCAATCACCATTTTAAAATTTTCAGTGATGGGATAATAATAATCCTTGGAAACCTATTCCAAAGATTAATCATCACTACTCTTAAGAACATGCACCTCATTTCTAGATTGCAGTTGTGCAGCTTCACTTTCAAGTCACTGACTTTTCTTATCCTTTGCTGTTACCCTTGATGACCCTGTATCAAAAAATGCTGGTTTCCCATAAAATTAGTTACAGATTATGATCAAGCCACAGTTTAAACTTCTTCAGTTAAAGGAGACTTTAAACTTCTCTGGAATTACTTCAAAATTTCCCTGTAAAAGAAGACTTCTGACATTTTGTAATCATGTAAAATCAGCAAGAACATCCACAGAAGATATGTCCTTATTGCCAATAAGGACATGCACCAACAGACTATTTCCCAACAATTTTGGAATTCTATGTTGAGAAAAATAGCACATGTGTAACAGCACAAAAAAAGGCTATTACATGAGCACTTGAATCTTGCAGTATTTCCCAGCTAAGGCACATCAGAAAACTAAACAGCAGGTCCAATTGTTAATGGTTTATATAAAGCTCTGGAAGACTTTGCAACAACAAAAAAAAAAGCAGAAATTTCATCAAAAATTATATATGGGATTTCAGTTTGGGGAGTCAAGATCCAGTGACCATGCATAGGACAGGTATTCCGTAACATTTTGAATTTCAATTGAAAACTGAATATTCTATAAAATATTTTACACCAATAAAATAAGTTTAAATGGCTACTATAATGCACATGAGAACATATCTAAACCTTATCTGAACTATATCATTATTCTCTAAATTTCAAAAGTAGCTTTCAAAATCTTCTTACTAATTCCTATCAAGCATTAAAATTGCCTATTTGACTCCATAAACACTTTTATGAGATGACTGTTGCCTACTGCTGATTTGAAGTGTGTTTTGTGTAGGTAGAATACATGCAATTTCAATTAAATTTAATTTAAAATATTATTTGCTTGTATGCTCTTCTGTAAAACAAAAAGCTAATTCCATTTATCACGTACAAAGGCAGTTGTAAATCAGAAAATAGATTGTTTTAAAATTAATGAAAAACTGAGTCTTTAGATTACTTTTCCATTTACTTTATTGTGATACACTAAAGCAGGTTGGACTTAAAAACAATGACATTTTTGCTGGATTTCTGTAAGATCTAAAGCTATGTTTCTGCATCACCGATGTAGTAATTAGGTGCAGAGTAGAGCCACATGAGACGTTCTGAGAACTATAAGGATTTTCAATTTTAGGTTCCCCCCTAAAAGTTTTTGAGTGGTTGAACCTACCTTTGTTGCTAAGGTGAAATGGATGCTACTGTGTAACCAAGTAAGCATCACACCATCAAAACTTTTAGCTTTTTAATCACTTAACTTTTTAATCACTTAACTTTAAGCTAACTTTAAGTTAACTCTAAGTTTAATCACTTAAATTTTTAATCAACTTTTTAATCACTTTTTAACTGCTCTGCAACTATTCTCAGGACAGAAAATGATGCTGCCTGTATAAAAGCTTTTTTTAACTTTTTTTTTTTTTTTTTGCATTGCATTGAATAGAGCCAAAAGGTGTTCGCTCCTTGTAAAAAAGGAAGCCTGCTCACTACATAAGGAATTCAACCATAGCCACAGGCAAAGCACAAGATTTTCTTTACAGATACAGATCAGACTTTTGTTCCTAAGCAGTATTTTAATTAAGAGTGTTTAAGGTAAATTTCATAATTTAAAAACAACTCTTGGCTCCAAGAAAATAATAAACCGACTCTAAATATAATGTTTCCTTCAGTTTTCTTCATATAAGTGGAAACAATTTGAGTGATTTCTATATAAAAAGGAAGCGTAAGACTTAATGATATTCTTTGTCCTCTTCTTTCTTTCCAATTTATTACCACACCTATTTAGACATTAAAATGCTCTGGGAAACAGCAAAAGAATGTGGGTTTTTTATTTGTTTTTTTTTTTCCTGCCTAGAGCACAAATGTACCTTCCAAGGCTCACAGGAGCTTTAGGAGCTCCATTTCGACTTCAGGAGAAAGAACCAACACTTCGTTATTTATTGGCTCAAGCAAACGTTTGTTTTCTGACCTGGAATACGCCTATCTGTATATAAAGTAGGTACATAAATGTATGTAACCAGGTATTTAACATACCTAAATGGATATAACCAAGTGGATAAAAGCACTTTATGTAACTTTAGCATTTTATGTAAGTTTATGGCTACTTTTGAAGTAATTTGATTCTCTTTGCAGTCCCTTTGAAGCAGTGATTTTGGGGAGCAATCTGCTCATTTTGCATGTCTTCTTGAGGGTGATTTGTCACATGCCCTGTGAACACTTACATATCCTTGTGGATAGTTCTCTGCAGCAGACATTTGAGATAAAATTTTAAGAAGTCAAATTGCATTTAAACAGGAATGAGCATGGTGAGTTTCAACACCTTAATGTACCCAAGAAAAGCTGAGGCACCAAGGGAAGCATACGCTAGTTAGTCAATTTAACACAAGCACTCAGGGTAGTTCCTGGGACTCAAAAAATCCACAGCAAAAACCTCTTTCCTCACCAAGTAGATCATATTCCCAATGTTTACAAGTGTCCTTGCTTCAGTACAAATGAGATGATTGAGCATCTAATATAAACTCACAATGGAAAATATACACATATGGAATTCATACACATCATGAACATCTAGGAAATTCGCACACGCGCACGAGTTTTGTGGCTTTTATGTCTTTTTACGTGACCACACGCTCTGGAGGTGACTTGAAAACCGCCATCCTCATGAGAGCCAAACGACGCCCGCGCGCTGCCAAGCTCCTGAGGCCGTTTCTGAACTAAACCTCTGCCCAGAAAA
>NW_010586471.1:358734-429260 GCF_000705375.1 Tinamus guttatus
TGGGTGCAGGCGGGGCCCCGCGGCGCTGCGGGCCCCGCGGGCGCGGCCGGGCAGTACCCCCCGGGCGCTGGTGCTGAGGGCGCTGGGCAGCCGCACGGCGGAACGCGGCGAGGCCGGCGCTGCGGTGCCCCGAGTGCGGCACTGCTGCACCAACCCGGCGCTCTGCCGAGCCCCGCGGGCGGCAGAGTGCCCTACCGAGAGCGCAGGGGTGGTAATAATCACCGAAGATTTTGCTTCTCCCTGTAGGCTTGTGTTGGTCCGAGTGCTGTGTCAGAGGACTGTGCGGGAAAGCAGACCGCAAAAAGCAGTTCTTTACCTTGTTGGGATGTAGCCTAAAGGTATAAACTGGATGCCTTGAAAACAAAATTTTGCAGGAGAGCACCTCAGAGTGCTTCTGTGGTTACGGTGTGTATCACAGTTGCATTATCACCCCGTTTGTATATTTATAGCATGTACTCAGCAGGTAATTAAATGTGTCTTATGATGCACGTGCGTCTGCTTTGTCAACTGCTGTGAGCTGTAGGAGTTCTTCCCCCATGAGTACTGGGAACAAAGTAGGTGGTGAGAAATATCTTTGGTCCACTGTCATTTTAGGTTGCAAAGTTCCGTAGAGGCTGCAAAAGGGTGATCTGAGTTCTCGACAGGATTACCCTTGACTGGTTTGTAAAGTATCTCTGTTGGCTGAGTTTCTAGAATGGCCTCTCTGTGTCAACTTATTCTTTAGTGACCCACGAGATAGAAGTAGACTAATGTGCTTTAGCATGGGCTTTAGCATGTCCGATTAAGAACCACCGCATAAAATCTTTGTTTTGTTTTCTTGAGCTAAGTGTTTTCCAGAGAGGGATAATGTTTTGAGCAAGATTCACAGAGGTTGGTAACAGCCGAAGCAGACATGGTTTTGGAAAGGTTCTGTTTGGTGACCTCTCCCACCCACCCTCGGACACGCACATATCTGCTTCCAAAACCCACAGTAGATACGTGTGTGTATATATGTATTAGAAACTTAACTGGAACTTCATGATCTATTCTTGCTAATACTTTTATTTGTCCTTAGTATATGATAAAAAAACACAGTAGACCTGATCAAGTTGACATGACCTGGTCATGCTTGCTAATTGAGTGATGGTTTGATGAGGAAACTAGCTTTTTGATCTGAAGTTTGTTTAGGTAAATGGCTAGAATGCTTGTTGGCATTACAGTGTCCTAGATTAAGCTGAAGTAAATTAGTTCTGACTTTCAGCATCCCTAAATTTCTCCAAGGTCAGTGAGATGTTAAGTTAAAGGTTTGTACTTCTGAACTCCATTCTAAGTGGATAAAAACATTTCATACATTGTGAGGATTAAGGTTACTCTGTGTGTTAGCCACCAAAATGTGTTTTCTTTTCATAAAAACTTCTGTATTGATGTAGTATTACAGTTAAATTTAGGAACTGGCGTTATTAGGAAATATTCTAAAGTAAAAATCAGGACAAAATCAGACCTCTCAGTCCCCAAGCTGCTTTGGAAGTGATGATTGATATAAAAGGCCTTTAATGTCCTCTTTGGGATCAAGTGACTGAAATAACATGCATCAGTTTTCTGTATAAACCATTGTTTCAAGAATAAAAAAGACCAAGTGTTAAATGGCTAACATGGTGAAGGACTGAATACTTCTGAAAAAGGGGCAGAAAACAGCCAGAGGGAAGACAGTAGAGGTATGTCTGCATAGTGACCAAATACAAAGTTATGAATTAATTCGTGGAATGCCTGCCAATATACAAATTGCACATCTATTTTAGATATGTTTACTAATTGGGCTATTACATGTCTAGAGTGGCTAGCAAGAGAGTTTAATTTTTTTTTCTCAGCTTTGACTAACCTTATGAGTATTTTTAATCTGTTAAATGCTAGTCAGAGCAGAGGTGGTGCAAAGTATTACATGCACAATTTTTCATAGGTTTTAACAGTGTCCCTTTACTATAGTTGAAAAGCTGGTGTGCGCATGCAGACTGAGAGTACATCTATTACATGTTTTGTCTTTATTTTTTTTTGCTGTTGTGTGAGGTAGCATTCCTTGTATTTAGGCATATCTTGCTTCATCTTTTAGAGATTAACAAGAAGTCATTGCAAATACCTCATTTAATTTTAGGTGACCTGTACCATTTTCTACTCTGATGCTTAACCAAAAGTGTAGCAAGGTACTTAGGTGAATAAAAAAGGATGTTACAGTGGAGAGCAGCATGTGTGTTGAAAGATTGGGACTGGTTTATGAGCATTAAAAAAAAGTGCTGCTGTCATCTCCAGGAATGATGTGAGCGTGAGAGAAAATAGCTTTCTTTGCATGACCTGGTGGCTTGTGTTTGCCCTGGTTGAATGTATTAGTGGTAATGGAGAAGAGACTTGGATTTCTCAATGTTTAATGGCAACCAAAGGATGGAAGCTGGACACAGACAAATCAGAAGCAGGACATGCTTGGAACTGGTAGGTGACTACCAGTGTGTGCCAAGTTCTCTTTTTTAACGTGAGTTTGAAGTGGTGTATTTTTGTGGAGGTAGACTTCACTCAGATATGAGTAGTTGGGCTCTAAGAAGAACAAATGAGTGATAATCTTAGTGTCCTTTGATATGCACACTAGATAACTGGAATCCAGCCTACTGCATGGATATGTCCCATGGCTTGAGGCATGACAGAGCTGCTTCCCTGTGAGCTGCTTCCCTCTGCATCTTCTATTGTCGCTTCACGGAAGAAGGAAAAAGTCTTTGACTTGACCAAATGGGCACTTGTCTGAGTAGGAGCTGCAAGCCAGGGGATTCCTGTCCCTGAAGTCTGAATGACTTCAAAATGGTTTTGGTCTCTACGAACTTGGTATTTACTAACAGCGTCTCTCATTTGAACCCACATACTGCTGAGGAGCCCCAAATAGTAATACAAGACTTCTGATTCAGAAATTGTATTTGCTGCAAATAGAGCTTAGTTTTACTGCCATAATTTATGATATACTTTCATCCTTCTGGAAGAGAATAGCCTCTATTTTTAGTTTTGTTTGACTTATCAGGTAAGCCCTGGACTCTATACAAATAACTTTCATAGCTTTTGTGAGGTTTACTAGCATTAGCCTTTCACCCTAAAACCAAAGGGATGGGTGGAAGTTAAGGATGTACATACAAGTCTGGTGTGGGGCAGATGTCCTAGAATAGGAGCTATTTGACTTGTAGATGGGAACTGCCATCTTAAGGTAACTTGTTTTTCAGACCATTTTACTGTCTTAGACTTAGGTCCCGAATACATAAGCAAAGATATTAAGCAAATTCTTCTTAAAAACCTTATTTATAAATATTAAAAATTAAAAATAAGTGATTTGTGTTTGCCTACAGATATTAAATGGACTACTTTGTTAATAGTTTTGTCACTTATTTGCCTCTTGCTATATAAAATGTGACTTGGTTCTTTTGGTCTTCTATTTCCTAGGGACTGCTTATAAAATTGATTATTTTTGAGTCACTTCCAATTTTAGCTGTCTCTACCTCAAAAATATCCATGTAGTATGTACTGCGGAGAAATTATATAATTAGAAAAATGAGTACACTTGACATACATATATTCAACTGAAAAAAAAAAAAAAGGCAGTTGCTACACAGAATGCTATCACACTGATGTAATGTGTTCTGTGAGGTGGAAATACAGTGTTTGTGCACAACCTAGGTGTAATTAATACTGTTAACATGTCTGAATCTTATATGTGGAAGATTGACTTTTGGGTTTGAGTTTGTGTGACCTAGGATACCACAAACAGCCACTGAAGAACGAGTTAATTGTCATGGATAAATTAATAAGCTTGAGATAAATTTTCCAGAGTGCTTGGAGACATAGAGCTGCTTCACAGAAAGCCTGGATCCATCTGTGCAGATGTGGACAAGTGTATTTGATACTGTAAACTAATACTTTATTTCCTTCAGATGGCCATAGGGCTACTTTTTCTTACTTCTGTTGGGTTACCAGTGAGGACCAATCATTGATGGAGGCGAGAGATGATCCACAGAAAATCTGTTTGGTACAAACAGAGGAGGAGTTGGAGTTTACTTTAGATGCCTGCTTTGTGGTCTGTGTTGTGTAATACAGAAGAAATACTCTTGGCTATTTAGGTTTAATATATGCAGGCAGGAAGCCTGTGGTCATTTCTTTCCTAAGTATGTGCATTTGGGGCAGTGGGGTAGCTCATGGCATATGTGAATTGCATGTGTGATGACTCTGCTATGTTTGTGATCAGATGAATAGCTTTAAGGATTTTTGGCATGTCTAAATATTAATAATAGTCATTTTCTTATAGATTCATGTACATACCATCCAGGTGTACCAGTCTTTCATGATGCTCTGAAAGTAAGTATGAAAATAACTTTTTCAGACTTACCTTTCTTTCTGTTTGTTTACAGCAGTCATCTTGTGATAGTTTTTCTTTCTTTCCTTTGAAATCTGTCCATTGCATAGAAAATAATGTCCAGTCTATCATGTTTCAGCAACACTGTGAAACTAGAAAACAGTGCTTATTCAAAACTGCAAAAGAAATGAAAACCTGTATTCATATCGTGTGAATGCTGCACATGTCACTGTGAGTGGTATCCTGTTGATTGACTTTAGGTGTCTCAACAGTTTAATTAGGTTCTCTAATAGATCTTTGGTAGCATTGAGAGGTGTCATACTCTTCAGTTGTTCACTTGCATGGCATTTAAACCATCCAATTGTAGGTTTCTGTGGCTAGAACGCTAATATCTAAGTTACATTTGGCTACTATTAGAAAAAAAAAGTGTGTTTTAATCTGACAAATGTAAATGTCTGTTAATTTAGGAATGCCCCATGTCCTAGACACTACTTCCCAGGATCCTTGGACTGTATCTTCTTTACTGAAATAAATATAGCTGGAATTGATCTCATGTGGTTAGGATGGCAGACACAGCGTGGCCCATATTCATAATATTGAACGCTTTTCTACTTCAGGATCAAGTGGCTATGTCTAAACCACCTATTGTAACTACTGAGAAAGAACAGTCTGGCTCAGGCTGAAACAGTACCAGACATCCTATTAGCAACTTAACTGTATACTAACAGAAAACGGCAGTGCATGGCACTGAGCTGTGGGGCAAACATCTTTTTCTGGTGTTTAGTAACTGCTTCTCCTGGCAGTGCAACACATCCCTTCCCAATGCTGCATAATGTCTTTAAGTGCATGGAGATTGGTAGTTACATGCTGGGAAACATGTGGTCAGTGAGCTAGTGCTTGTGGTGCAAAGTGTGGCTCCAGAAGTGGCCCGTGTGTCACCCGTAAGAACATGATGGACACTGTTGGGTCACCTCTGGGTGTACTTGCAATATAGCAAATCACTTGCTATAAACTGGAGTTGTACTCATTATATATACATAAACCTTCTGCCTAATTAAAAAGATAAAATTCTAAATGTACTTCAGAAGATTGTGCTTGTTCCCTCTTGGTTTTATATAAGCACTGTTTCTAAATCAAGCACTACTTTTCCTTCTCTGCCTAACCCTATTCTTTTTTTTTTTTATTTACCCTCATTAAAAAATTATAATCTTGTATGGGCAGCCTTCCTCCTGAGACGAATTGCAGATGATCTAAGTGGACAGGGACAAGTCTTCTATCTCCTTGGAAATACTGAATATGTAGTGGAAATAATAACATAAAAATAGTCAAAATAACAAATATTTTAAGAATGTTTTACAACTGCCTGCCTGAAACACAGTGAAACTCCTGATGTTGTGGAGGAAGGTTTCTTAAAATATTTGTTATTTTGACAGTTTTACAACTGCCTGCCTAAAACACAGCGTCTCACTGAAACTCCTGATGTTGTGGAGGAAGGTATTGGTTAGTCCAACTGTCACCTTTAATAAAATTGAGTTCTAAGATTTGTTATTTACAGTGGCAGGATACTGTTCTCTAAATGTTACTTTCTTTTGCTTATCTTCTATAGTACCACTTCAGTTTTCTGTCATACTAAGTTGGCATTTATCTTGTAATGGAATTACTGACTCTGAGTTTCTTATTGGACTTTCTGGTTAAGGTACCGTGAATAAACTGAAAGCTGGCAGTTGTTATACGTTTCTGCAGTTTTAAACATTTCTGCAGTTTTTAAAAATACAGAAAGTTGAAGGCAGTGTCCAAAGGAGAGAGTATTATACTCTTGAAATTCTGCCTCTTGTAAAGGAATATAATTAGTCTTTTGTAACCTTTGCTAAATAAGGTGCTCATGCTTGTTTTGTTCTTATTCCAAAATGGTTATAGGGTTGGTCATGTTGTAAGAGAAGAACAACAGACTTTTCTGACTTCTTGAGCATTGTGGTATGTATGCAGGATACTTTGAAATTACTCTAATTGTTAAATTGTAATAAATATTACACAGTATGTGATTATACATGTTTAAAATTTTCTTACTTCTGTTAAAACCATCTGAGTCTCAGATTGACTATTCGTTGCAATGTTGAAGTTAAGTCTCAGTTTTCAATCTTTAAAGTTTATAGTTAGTTCTATCAAAACCTCTTTAGACTATTGTTAACAATGAAGGAAGAAAAATGATTTTTTTTCTTAGCTTGATCTCAACAGAACCATTGCTTATATTTAAAAGACTTTGTTTCCCTTGCTCAGTTTTAGAAACTATACACTTAAAAAAATAAAATCAAGTGTTTGTGCAAGTGAAGATATTTTACGTCTTAGTTGTAGGATTTCCTTTGCAGCCCATTAAATAGGCTAGTGGGGAAGATATAAATCAAACCTTGTTGCTGTTTCTGGTCGTTCTTAATCGGACACACAAAATATGCTGTATAATTATATAAATCTATGCTTTCTGTAATAGGGCTGTACAAAGGGTCTCCATAACAGTGAGAAGCCTCCTGAGCCTGTTAAACCAGAAGTCAAAACTACCTCTGAGCGAAAGGAGCTATCTGAACTGAAGCCCAAATTTCAAGAACATATAATTCGGGCACCAAAACCGCTGGAAACAATTAAAAGACCAAGGTATAGTATAGCAAACAGTTTTGCCAAATCGGTTGTCAGTTAGTGAATTTAAACTCACCTGGTGGTTAAATTTTGTGCAGATGTGTCTGAGCACTGGTCAGGGCAGTGTTAATAGCGGGTGATGATGCTCAGCTAGGCTTTCTGTTGCGGGTACATTTAGAAATTCCCAAATGAACTTTAATCCAACTTGTGTTTGTCGTCAGTGATGATGTTATCTTGAGATTCAAGATAAGATGTCAGGATTTTGATTAGGACAAGTCAGTACAGGATCCCTCAGCATTGACCTTAACAGGAAGCAAAAGTTGCAGTGTAACGCATCATGGGTTAGAATATCAGTAAGAGTTGTGCTTTGTTTTAAACATTCTTAAAGGTAATTTTAGGATGATTATGTTGAGACTTCATAATTTCTCTCATTTATTTTTACTGTAGGAAATTTAAGATTCTCTCTTGAAAAGAGATTGTCTATGAAATTTCTAGTCTGTTTTTCTGTAAGCAGTAAGAATTAGCATTTAGGAATCTAGTATGTTTGTTATAAGGGAGAATGAAAAGGAAGAGCTCTGTAGCATAATTGAAAGTTACTGCTTTGTCATTTTTTGTAAATGTTTTTAATTAGTTTAACATGAATGTATTGTCTGTTTTTAGCCCAGATGAGCCAATGACAAATTTGCAGCTGAAAGTGTCTGCTTCCTTGAAGCAAGCTTTAGATAAACTGAAACTATCAACAGAAAATGAAGAGAGAAAAGGTAAAGTTATGCAGAAATCAAGTACGTTTATGAAATATCTTGTCAGGGAGATACATGTAAAATAAGCACTTTAAAAATATGAACATATTAGAAATACTATATTTTGTTGATGTTCTTAGTAATCTATGAAATATCTTCTGCTAGAAGGAATGATAATTCAAGATGAAACAAGAGCATAGTGTAGGGGTTTAATGTGAGTGGCAATATATCTGTCTATTCTGACATAGTATATATATCTATTCTGACAGTATATTTAAACTGTTTATTTTGTAAGGTTTTCCTGATAGAGTGGATATGGGAACATCTTTGTCTAAATGTAGGGTTGAAGGAATTTCCCAAGAATTGAAATATGCTAATCCATTATTACAGACACTGTGCGCTCCTGAGAACTGATTCGTTCTCCCTTGCATGTTTTTCCCTTTTCCCATAGTTCAGTTGGAATTGTGCTCCAGAGCTACTTTACTCCTTCTAAAACTTTTTCTGATATCAACCTAAATGTATTTGTGGTCATTTTGTGTGTTTTTTTTTCATTTATTTTTTCGCTTGAGTGTGAAAAATGTCAACTGTTTCTCTTATCATGAGTTACGTTTCTCCTACATTTTTAGTCATCCTTCTATGAATGTATTTTTTCCACTCTTACACCGGTGCAAAAGTCTAGAACCTAAAATCTTATACACAGACTGATGTGACACTTTTGCAGAATGTTTACGTAGCTTTTGTTTCTCTGTATCTTTTGATCAGACTTCTGTACAAGGCAGAAAATGGAAATCTCAGTATTTTTTTTCCATTATCCTTTAGTTCATTTAATTTAAAAAATAAGAACAAAATAGTAGATTGTATGCTTTAGTTGCTTTACTTTTGTATATGATTCTGTTTGCAGAAGAAGACAGTGATGAAATCAAGATTGGGACAGCATGCAAAAATGCAGGCTGTTCAAAAGTAAGTTATTCATTTCTACTCTTCACAGCTTAGCAGGTGTAGTTAAGCACACATTTTTTTCCCCTTCCTTTTTGTGCGCTATAAAATTATTCAAAATTAACATAAAATCTACCAGGCTGACCAAATATACATTTGATAACACACCTTGGTAACAATAAATGTGGGTTGCTTTGTATTATACGTGTAGGAAGTCTTAGGACTTTTTTTTTTTTTCCCTTGCTTCAGTGCCCATCCTCCAGTTGTAGTTAGTGACTTTGTCAAAGCAAGGATGTGGAAGTGGTTCAGTTTAAAATGTTAAATAAGTATTGCTGTGAGCTGGCCTCCTGGTAACACTTTGAATTGCTCCTGTTAATCTATACCTGCTTCAGAAATTTCTGTTGACCTTACCAGTTAATGCTTCCCACTTGAACAATCCACAAAGGAACTTTTTAACACTCGCGTCATGAGTATTTCCTTTTATGTTACTCTCATATTTGTTGTTGTTTTTTTTCCCCACTTATGGCCTTGTCTTACACAGAATAAGACAGTATCTTTGAAATATATGATTCACTTGAGATCTGACTTTTCTTTTTACTAAAATTCTGTTGTGAGAGGAGTTTACAGAAGTCTCTTGTTTGTGGTAGAAACAGCTGATATCATTGTATGGCAAAGATGTCTATCATTTGATTGATTTCCTTTTGGGAATCTGTGTGTTCTCTTTTAGTAATGCGACTTTTAATGTACTTCTAGTAAAGTACTTGTTTTCTGTGAATATTTAGTGTATTTTTTAGGCCCTCAGGGAGATCCATCATCTATTGAACCAATGCAAAATACAGTTTGTGAGAAAGGATTGCCAGGGGACTTTGTGTATGTGGAGTTTGGGAAAACTGGAACTTGCCATCAGATGAACAGCTCAAAAGCTTTATAGTACTTTGTTTAATATTTTTGTTGTGTTTTCTTTGTTTTAGTCATTTTACCGAATTAGTGATATGCTCAAAATGTTTTCTCTCTTTTACAGACATACGAAGGACCACAGAGCACAGAAGAAGTATGTATATACCATTCTGGTGTACCTATATTCCATGAAGGGTTAGTATTTTAATGTTAAATCTTTAAAAAAAAATAGTGCATTATCTGTAATTGCTTTCTTTGCAGATTTTGCATTGTATTTGTTGTATATTTCAGAACAGCAGTGCTAGGAGAGAAAATACCAAATTAACAATAATACTGCATAAAGGAAAGCTCTTAAGTAATCTTAAGCCATCATAGTAAACAGTGTCTTAAACCTGTGTCTTAGACCTTATCGCCCTCTACGTCTACCTGAAAGGAGGTTGTAGGGAGGCAGGTGTCGATCTCTTCTCCAGAGTCTTGTCCTATGGATAGGACAAGAGGAAATGACCTCAAGTTGTGCTGGGGGAGGTTCAGGTTGGCCATTGGGAAGAATTTCTACATGGAAAGAGTGGTGAAATATTGGAGCAGGCTGCCCAGGAAAGTGGTGGAGTCACCGTCCCTGGGAGTGTTCCAAAACCATGTAGATGAAGCACTTTGGGACATGGTTTAGCAGCCGTGGTGTTGAGGGGCTTACAGTTGGACTCTTACCTTGAAGGTCTTTTCCAAACATTATGATTCTAAATATTGTTTGTTAATCGCCTCCTTTCCAAACTCTAAAGGATGAAGTATTGGAGCTGTTGTAAAAGAAAAACATCCGACTTCAATACATTTTTAGCTCAAGAAGGTTGTTCAAGAGGAACACATGTGTGGACTAAAAAGGATGCGGTGAGTGGTATTGGTGTTGCGTTCTGTAGCTAGAGTTCTGAGTACTGAGAAGTAGTTGTGTCTTTGAATAATTATAATACAGCTGTTGTGGTTCATACTTTTGAAGTTATTACTTTTTTCTTTCTACCACCCAGTGGATGCTCTGGTCTTGGATAGAAAGTTAGTCTAACAAGAAAGATTTTGTTTTCATTATACCACAGTGTCCCTTTTTCTTATCATTGTCTCTAGCATGAACGTTGGTTTTTTTTCAATTTTAATATTTGTCAAGAGCCGGTAACTGGATATTGATTTAAAAAAAAATGTGGACTTTGGCACACTCATCTGAATGGAGGATATAGGACTGTATTAGCCGTGTTTATTGATTATTAAAGTTGACCTTTCCTGTTAATCTTGGGAAAGTTCTCATAAATGCAGTTTTAATGTTTTTCATATCTTTTTTCTTACTTAGGGAAAAGTAATGAAAACCTGTTTTTTGCCTTATTTACAAAGCAGAGTTGAAAATAGCATAAGATTTTTTTTAATAAACATTTTTTCATGACATTTTTGTTCTATTATGTATAGCACTTTTTTCCCTTCCGTATACACATCTGTACTTGCAATGCATTTATAAAAAATGCAATAAAACATATAAAAATCAAGCTTTTAAACCTTAAATTTGTGTCACTGTATGTATAAATAACTGTAGATTCATCATTTCATTATATTTGGATTAAAGTAGATTAGTATAATTCGTTATGGTATGCAGTATGGTATTCAGAGGTACTAATGTTAACCAAGTTTTAAAAGGACACTTCCATTGGTACAGCCTCAGGAAATATTTATGACAATTATAGATTATGATATATAGGATCTTTTATATTGTCAGAATCTATTACTATGAATTTTAAGCCCTGGTGTAAGAGGCAGTTTGATTATTTTGCCCAAGTAAGGTCCAAGGCCTGTTGTGATACATTTTACTTTAAACATATTTGAGTTACTAAATGTTTCATCAGTCTGACAAAATTCTCTGTTTTCCCTCTTGAAGTTAAATATCCACATTGTATTTGAAGGAGAAAAAGAATTTCATCGCAGCGTGAAATTGTGGGGAGTAAGTATAAGAATCACTTTTCAAAAAAAAAATGGCTTTCTCTCTTTCTAAACCCATTTTTGAATTGAAAAGTTGAATTGCACATCATTCAGTATTAAACTTAAATCTGAATTACTAGGTCTAACATGGTAGTTTACCTTGTTTTGAGCAGGAGGTTGGACAACATTGTGAAGTCCTCACTGACCTGACTAAGATCCTTTCCTAAATATGGTAGTGGTGTTGCAGAAAACGCTTTATCATTTACATGTATTCTTATGTATGTGTTAAGCTTGTATGTATATTGTATGTACCCTGGCATTAATTCGTAGTTTGGGAGTGAGAGGCCTGAATGTTAGATTTATTTTTTTTTTTTTTTAAATAGCAGTAGGAACTTGGTCTAAAAATTAAATCTCTCCCCAATTGTATAGTATATAAAATATTCAGGTGTAGGATGGAATAGTTTAAACTTTCAAACTAAACATCTAAAGTCTAATGTATCAAGTATCCTCTTTAACCTTGTCTTAAACTTCTGACAGTTATGCTCTTCAATTGAAGTGTGAAATGTTTGCTCTGTTTTAGGTAATTGATGTAAAGAGGAGTTACGTGAACATGACGGCTACAAAGATCGAGCTTACTATGAGAAAAGCAGAGCCCCTATTATGGGCAAGTCTTGAATTACCAGGATCAAACGCACAGCAGCAAACAGAAAATTCAGATTAATAATGAATCCAAGAGACGAGTTATTTCCCATCATGAAGTGGTGACTTGCTACTGTAATCAAGTATTTAACTTTTGTACACTCTTTTTTGATGCTAGATCTTGTGCTTCAGCCCACAAAGAAAGTTGATGCACAGTAAATGAGGGGTAAATTGAAGAGCAATAGCTATTTTTGCTCTTGCTCCCACGAGGATATTTATTCTAATTGGAGTGTTCCCATGGAAAGCTAGAGCTGTTGCCATTCTCTTACATCCTTGCCTGCTGTGCACCGACTTTCCAAATAGATGGGCTCTGTGTAATTTTTCAAGTGTTTTGTTTAGACTGGATCTGCTGGGATAGTCCATGCTAAATTCAGTTCTATTCATTATGCAACTTTTAATATTAAGGATACAAAATCTGAGTTTATGAAGCAATTAACATGAAATTCCACATTTAGAATAAAAAGGATACTTAAAACTAATTACAAAATGACACTTGTAGAATCTTCCACTTTTGTCTTCTGAAATTAATGTGCTGTTACCTCTTGATTCTGCAGTGATGGGATAAAGAGTATTTTGCAAAGGGTTTAAGTACTTGCTCACTTACTTGCTGTCTTTTGTATGTGAGAGCAGAAAATGGAGAGAAGGGGGGAAAAAAAAAATAAAAGCTACAGCAAGATGGGCAAGAGAGTATTCTTTTGTTCCAGGGCATTTCCCTGGCATTGGTTCTTGAACTATAAAAAGGAATGGACAGTGAACTGGCTGAATTAACCTAGCAAAATTCAGAGTACTGTAAAATTGCCAGGCTGCTATCTGTATTTGTTTGGTGGAGTTATTAGAATGTGTATTCTGTCCTATTCCACAGCATTCAAAATTAGGAATCTTTTTCAGAGAAGGTGGATATCTGTAGTAGTAGAAGACAGTGCACACAGTGGGTACCTGAGGAGAAGGTATTGCTATACATAGCACTTGTTGCTGAAGATAGGTAAATTTAGTTCTTCGCTGACTGTGTGATGAGTCCTAAGAGAAACAAATAATAAGTTTTAAAATATGTCTCAGATCATAATTATACCGTTCAATTAAAGTAATTTAAAAATACATTTTTGTTTTCATTTCTCCAATGGAAAACATTTAAGGTGCAACTTTTGTCTAAGCAGCAGCTTGTGTAGTAATATTAATTTCTCATTCTGCTTAAAATTGCTTCTTCATTTTGGGTTACAGCTGAAAAAAAAGCACACTTTCATGTGCAAGTCATGCAAAATAGCATTTTGGCATTTATTGTGCCAAAATTTGTAAAGGAAAATTTGCGTTCATGTGGGGTTGATGGCCAGGTTTCCTACCTTGGCAGTCTTTGGAGTGAAGCCAGTAGTAACTTTGAATGCAGGAAGAGCACTGTGAAGTGAAGAATGGGCTTCTAAAAATCGTACTTTTTTCCAGTAGGTGTAATTTGATTTAAATATCAAGTTCTGTTTCTAGCAGTACTCTGAAATCCTACTTTATGCTTAAAATAGTAGGAAATACATTACCAAAGAGCTGTTCTTCCCCCTTCCTTCCCCACCTGCCCCCCAAGGTCTAATTCCAGTGTTACATATATGGAATCTGTTCTGGTGATGCTTCACCTTTGCTTCAAGATCCTGTTTCCTCATTGACTTTGAGGAGGGAGTATGACTGCTTACTCCCTCGACTCTCTATTTGAAAAAGAAATCCAGCTTTACGCTAGCTCTAAGTTCTGCCTAAAAGCATTCTGTTAGCTTTAATAATACCGTTTTGAAGTATTCTTGAAAATGTCAGATGATACTCAGTGGTGAGGTGCAAGCTTGCAAAAATGTGTGCCTGAAAATGGTCCTCTAAAGCTTGTGCAGATGCCTGGTATGTTCTGAGCAAACAAGCAAAGTTCCTCTAGTACTGACAGTTACTTAAGCAGATGACAAATCCTAGATGCTGCAACTAATAGCAGGGCATGTGTATTTTTGTAAGCAGAACTCTGAACTTGGAGAGCAAAATGAGCACTGTATAAATGCCAGGATAAAGTTCTTATTTATCAAGCAAGTTTTAAAATGGCTGTCTTTATCCATATGTATGTATATGGATATGCATTTGTTAATGCCTTATGTTAATGTTTTCAGTGCTTTAGTTCTTCCATCTTTTTTCAGTATCATTGGCAGTAAATTTATATCATGTAAACCCCATATTAAGGAACAACAAGAAAAAAAAAAAAAGAATTTATGTTTTTAAGCAAGTCACAATACTTGATCAAGGCCATCAGTCATATGATTACTGAGCCTACTAAACCCTAAATTTAGCAAAGTGTGGGTGAATGGGGCTTCTGCTGTTCAGTCTTTGCAGTCCTGTATCTATTATACTGTTTTACATTGCATGCTGCTGGGAGCTGAGAGACCTTAGCAGTGCATGGGTCTCAGAAAGCTGCTGTAAACTCGGCCTTCAGTTTTGCTGCTTTTTTTTTCTCTGGTTTTGTTTAACTCGGTGATTTGACAGTTCCTGCTTTTCTCATTTGTTCACACATTCAGCAGAGAACTATAGTTATTTCTGCAGTTCCCTAACTTCTTTTCTAATCAGTGACAATAAAACAAGGCAAGGAGGTACAAGTCTTGAAAATAAATAGTAGCATAATTTTGCAAGGTCTGTGACATTTGGGGAATAAAGGATGAACTTTCAGATGCTGTAAATCGCTGCAAGTCTTCTGTTTAATAATTTTTAGCAACTTTGTATAGCCATATGTCTGCATCCATCATAAAGTTGCAAAAGGTATTTCACTTTGAATGCTTTGAGGAGATCCTTACTGCTACTCTGAAGCTGTCTTTAAAAGTGTTTTTGCATCCTGTGATATGGAGAAAGGAGATCTTGAAATATTAGTGGTTAGGTGGCACTTGGGAGTTTTTTTTTTTTTTTTTTTAAACTAACTTTAGTAAACATGGAGAGAAGGTGAAACCACTTGTCATACACCAAACCCACCATAATACTATTTGAAAGCAATATTTGAAAATGTAGGTAAGTGATTTGTTGATCAAACAGGTCTTCACCTGTCTAATAAGAGTTAAACTAAGTAACTGTATAAAGTATGACCCAGCATGTATGTACTGGGATGTCTGCAGTTAAATTACCCTTTATTTCGTGTCTTCAGAAGTTGTACTGTATTTAAGAAGTTGGTTAACTTGTTATAATCTGGTTATATTTTTCTACTTCATGGGACTCTAAAAGCTATGCTGTGTTTAGGAATGAGGTTACATGTTACACATGTAGACAGCTTATTATATGTCTTAGAATTTACCAGTCAGCTGCATGTGTCATAGTCCCTCCTTCAAATGAGAAATAATTTATGGATTTCCAAATTTGTGGGTTTTTTTCACTCTCATGTATAAGCACATTCTCCTACCTAGCATTACATCTTATCCTTAAGAGAAGTTTTCTGGGAAGAGTTAGAATTTGTTTCTAAGGTTAATGCATGTAGGCTCTTTTGCTGCTCTGACTCTTACATTTTACATGGCACTGATGTAGTACCAAAAAAAAAAAAAAAACCAAAAAAAAAAACCAACCTTCCATCTACTGATCTGCTGGAACACTTGCATTATCAAGTCACCATTTCAGTAGTCTAGGAACTAGTTTTGCTAGGAATTTTGTCTTGGAAAAAAAAAGTCTACTTATGATGCAGTTTTTGCTTGCATTCTTTGAATATGGCATGAGTGTCAGTGAAATACTGTACTATCACTGGTCCTTCCTTATTGCTACTATTTTATTTCCATTCAGGAAAGATCTTTAAGGTAATGAGTTATGTGTCTGGAACACTGTTTTTAAGGTGGCAATTTTGCCATTACAAGAGTCTTGAATTACATTGCAGAAGGGAAGTGTCTCTTGCATGGTTGTCTGATTCTGCACATTCATAAAACTTACATGCAGAAAGTTTCTCTGATCTCATGTCTTTATGCTCTAGATTTTTTTTCTAAATGTATTCAATAAAATTGTTATTACATGCTGGTTCCTCGTGTTTATTTTTGACTTTGTAGCAGGGAGATCTTTTGTTTGGATTTGCAACACAGTTGTCTAGAAGAAGAAGGAGGAAAAAGATTCCAGTGGGCACTTCTCGCAGGTCAGCGTATATTTGAGGAACACTGCTGTATTTTGATACAGCAAAGGTGGTTTGTTTGTTCTCCCTGACCCCCTTGTTTGTTTCTTTACATTTGTTCTAAAACAGCAGCCCAATCAAAAGTTTTGCCGTGGTTGCTGGGGTGGGGACTTGCTCATAAAAACTTTTCTGCCCAAGTTTCTTCAGCTTGGAATGGGATAAAGTAGGTGGTACAACCAGTAGATAGTAGATGGTATAATCAACTTCACAGTTATTGTGTCAAAGGGTTCATAGTCCCTCAACTATGGTCAAATGGTTGATAGCGCCTTCCCTTTCACTGAATTTGTCAACAAAATGAAAGACCCTGGGGACAGACAGGCAGGCACAGTAAAATCCACACCCTGTCATCAAATCAGCATGCACAGACTGCAGATGACAATGAAATGATCAATATTTCTCAATATGTGTAACAAAGTCTGGGTGTGCTGAGTTATGCCAATTAGAGTGGTTTGTAAATGTAAGAAGAGAAAAAATAGATGTTTCATCCATTTGATTTTTTCAAGATCTAGATATAAATATATATATTTATATATACACACACACACACATATCTTTGACAATATATTGTCTTTGATAGTTCTTTCAAAAACTGAAAATGTTGGTCCATTTCCCAGTAATCCTTAAGTGAAGTTTCCTCCTCGCAGGTGACGCTCAGGGGAACTTTTGTAGCGCCAAATGCAGTGCCAAGCAGCAAGGCTCCTTTTATCTTGTTTGTAACAGCAATTCTCTAATGACCAGCTGGCTATTGCCTCATTTGTTTGACATATGGTATAACCATATTTAATAGTGCCAAGCAGATACCGATGTAGGATGAGGTGTGTTATTCTAGCAGTCTGCTGCAAAGGCAAACAAGGCCTATCCAGCAAACGCCTTGAAAGCTGTGGCCAGGCTCAGTGCAGGGGTATGGGGTGAGTAGAGGAGGGGTGAGGGGTGGTGCTGGAGACCGCAGGAACCGTAAGGGATCAGCCTAGTAAATAACAGACCTAGGAGCTCGGCCAACAGCAAAAGAAATACCCTGCATATGGCGGGCAGTGTGGTGTTTAGGACAGTGGAGAGTGAGCGAGGAAGTATTTGGAGAAATTGCACTTTGAAGTGGCAGCTGTTGTGAGGAAGAAGAAGCCATGAGTATCACATGTTTCACATTTTACTTATTTTTGTTTTTCTAGTTGTGACTAATTCTTGGATTGGACGGTTAACATAGCAGTTATACTCCCCATAAACTTTATTTCCAAGTCTCCTTCGGCCCTGAGCAAGGCCGTTGATGCCTGCGTTCTGCTCCTTTCTCACTTCTGGCCATGGGTAATGTACACAAGTGCCTGCGTCTTTTGTGCTGCATTTCCGCAGAACTAGGAGTATTTCTCCTGCCTGAGCTGTTGCCTGAAGCTTGTGTTTGCTGCAGAGAAGGAAGGAGGTGCTAAAGCCCCCAGACTTGGGTTGAAGGGAATGGAGATAGGGTTTGGGAGGAGGAACATGCTCAAGAACAAAAAACAGTGGGAGGTGTTGGTTCCAAGAATACCAGAAGGGAAGAGTGATCTCAGCAAGGGCTAAATCTTTCCAAGCCTTTCTCTGCAGTGTCCCCAGCTGGCAGCGGAGAGGCAGCCCGATGCCCTGCTGTTTATCCGTTACATAATCGTGTGTTGTTACAACAGTTGCTGCATCCAGCAGCTCCGGCTCACGTTTCACTGTAAAACTGCAGCCGTGTTTGGAGGTAACGGTCGTGGCGGCATCAGCGAGACGTCAGCAGCGGCTCCAAGCACAGCTGGGGAGCTGCCAGATCAGCAGCAAGCCGTGACACCCTCTCGTGAGATGCTGCTTTCAGTGTTGTCTCTCTGGTTGTTTCCCTTTAAAGAAGGGCGGAGCAGGTGTTCGCACTTCTGCCTGGACCAGGCCCGGCCTGTGGTGCTGCTCCCCGCTGGAGACAGCTGGTCCGAACTGCAGGGTTCTGCAGGTCGGCCTGAAGAACCACCCGGGTCTTCTTAGAACTGGATGAAAGGGGTCTAAAGGATTCTGCAGGAGAAACTCTCCTTTGGTTGTCAGTGCCTTCTGGACTCTGCTCGCTTGACTCTATGGATTAAAACTGTCAGAAGAAAGAAACACCCCATGTCATTGACAACTTCTTAACCATTTTGTTCATCTAAGTTCCACCTACTGACACTGATTAATATATGTGACCGATGTCTTTTCTGAGCTCCACTCAGAGCTTAAGTCTCATATTCCATACGCCCACGGTTAAATCACAGGGTTAAACTCTTACTTTATTGGATCTAGTGTTAGTCTCGGTGGTGCAGAATGGAAATAGTCTTGTCTTAAAAGAGGCTGTTGACTAAATTCAGCTCCTGCTGGTTTCTCAGGGGATAATTTCTCCACAGCAGGTGTTGCTCAGTGAGCAGCATGTTCCTTTGGCTTGGCTGAAAAGAGAGCACTGTGGCAGAAACAAGCGAAAGTAAAATGAAATATCTGTATTTCATTTAATTAGCGTTGTCTTTTCTGCTTTGCTGTAATGCAGTCCGTAATGTTTCCCTCCATTCAACTCTTTTAACTGTATAACATTAAAATCTCAGAAGCAAAGATTAGGAGAATTTAAGAAAGAAAAAATGCAGGGTGTTTTGAGTATATATTCCTACAGGCTACAAAGAGCGCATCCCTGGCTGCTTTTAATACCGTGCTGCCTGGAGGGCCCAGCTCTGCCTCCTTGCAAGTTTCTACCATCGTGGGATTTTCTGGGAGGTAGGAAATCTCCTCAGTGACTTTCAGACCATGTCAACATGTTCCAGAAACTAATCCTGCTTTTTTTTTCCCTCTAGGAATAAATCGGGGTCACTATATAGCTCTTGCAGATGCGGTGTATCGCCTTCCACCCTCCGAATGGCACCACTGCAGGATAAACTGTTCCTACTCTCAAGCAATTTTGTTATATTAAAGTGTTTGCTTAAAAAAAAAAAAAGATACCTTAGAGGGCTAAAAAGTACTGTCTTCCACTTCCCTTGTGACTCCTCTACTTGCAGGTATCTCTTTTTAACCCTTTGCAAGTGCCTGTAGCAATGAGATCCCTGATGTGACCACATAGTGTGTCGGAGTCCCTAGGTATAAGCAGGGCATGGACAGGAGCAGTGTTAGTTCCTCCATGCAGAGAAGGAGTTAATGGTAACACTGAGGCAAGCAATGCAATGCTTTTTTTTATTACTATAAACAAAATCATAATTTTAGCTAGATCAGCTGAAGTGACTTAAAAGTTTGACCTTGACTTGACAAGACTCTTCAGCTGAATCATAAAAAATGGGTAAGTTAAAATACTCTGTTTTAACGCCTGACTCATACAGCTTTTGCGAGGATTTGTGAAACTTCTTCAGTCAGTCATCAAAAATTACAAGTTTATGGTGTACTTGCACTTCAGTCATTAGGACACCAGGACAAGTAAATTCTAATTTGATTGCTGCATTCAAGCAATTGCTGATGTGTAACTCAACCTTGTGCTGGGGTGCTACATTACAGGATGTTAAAGGTGTTGAGAGAAGCACTGACATCTTCTGATCCTCATAACTTTTTGATTTAATTTTCAAAGGTACTGAATTAGCTTAAGCTTTTATTAAGCCTAAGATCTGCAGGGCATTCTGAGGATAGTTTGATTTTGATTTATGTGATGACAACTTGCAGAAGAAATGTTTAAAATTACTACAGTTTTTGGTGCTAAGGAATGATTGTTGTGATTTAATTGTCTTATCACTTAGTCAGGTAATGCAGATAACATACTGAAAGGGCCATGTATATTATCCCCCTTTCTGACCACCACTGAATTGGACAATTGTTACAACTTCTTTTTCCAAAGGCAAAACAAAGTTATTTCAAGAGTAAGGGAATCTTAAATAATAAATACATTTATTGGCACTGTTCCCTAGACATTGGTTTTCTAAGAGACAGTTAGCAAACCAAATGTCAAGTTTTATCACAGTTTAATTTGTCAGATTCATTTGTAGTTTTAAACGTTGACGTGTGTTTTCCTTCTAGCTACATGATTCACAAATTTCTTCGTCCAGGTTGAGTGAATGAGCCCAAGCATGGGTACTGTGTAAGCAGAGTTCATAAAGGAAAGAGCGAGTGATATCACATTACCTGTTTGTAAGGAGAGCTTGAAAAATCCCTGAACACTTTGAAACTACAGGCAGCTAGAGATACACAAATAATCTGGGGCTGGAAGAAAGCTGTCAGCTGCTTTCTTGCCCATCCATGGAAAATGGGAGAGTTCTGACTAAAGCAAGGGATGGAATTTCAACTCTGAACAAATGATCACCAAATGTTTGGGACTTCATGGAAGTCAATCAGTATAAGCCCTTTATAAGTGCCATGGTTTGCCTTTTTATAGGGGTTTTGGTATTACTCTCCCTCTGTAGGTTGTAGTAGAGAGGAAGGGAAATATATTTAAGCTATTTCCATATCCTTTTCAGATGTAGCAGATCATGATGAATCATAGTTTGTGGTTTCTAATTTCCATAGATATGCAGCTGTTTATTAGCAATGATGCCAATGAAAGCCTGTTCTCTTGGTAGCATTTTTTCCTTTAAACCAAGTTCCTAAAGGACTGAACTAGAGTAATTTCTGTTTTCCTTGGCTTTGCTTGAGATGGGAACAATTCTGCCCATAGCCTGGAAGAAGTTATGATGTCCACTGTTCTGTTTCTCTAATTCTGTCCTGTTTTGTATGACGTGGTTGCTACTTCCAGTAAACAAATAAAGAAAAAATATTTTCACTATGGCCTGCTGCAATTTATAGTTGTGAAAAAAGGCAGTATATTTTACATAAGATATGAAATTGGTTATTACCTGCCAGAAATTGGAATGCAATTTAATAAAATTTTATGCCATTTTACCAGTTGTAAAGCAGGTGGATAGGTTGTACACTTTAAAGTCAACTAAAGCAAGAATCTTTTTTTATACATATAAATTAGAGCTTTGAATGTATACACAGCTCTAATGCAAAGTTACTTCAGCTCTTATTAGAAGGCAGAACTACTGCATGGACTCAAGCCTGAGGCAATCAAAAAAGCCGTGTTTCAAATGACATCCCCTTTTCCCACAGCTGTCACTAGTATCAGCCCATGCAGTTACACTGTCCTCGAGCTCCCGCAGCTGCAAGGCCACATCTCTGCATGAAACATCTGCAGCTCCTGCAGAGAGAAGCGAACACGAGCTGCCCCTGCTGTGGGACAAGCTTCAGAAGGAGCAGGACGATCGGCTCTGTTGTCTCCTAGTCCAGGATTTCTGAATGCAAATAAAGGATGGAGGCGCACAGGGATGTTCACTGGGGTAGATGCTCAGTGTTTCTCCATAAAATGCAGAGAAGTCAAGGTTTCTGCACAAAAACAGTTGTGTTTTCTGATGATCAGGCATGTCTAGTAGCCCTGTGGCTCCCTTCAGTGGGGAGGACCTCTACATATATGTACATATATGTGAAATATCTATATGTTTATGCATATACATATATATGTATATGTGCGGGAGCTAAGTATAGAAAGCAAATTACAATAATGATCCCTCACCAGCCCTGCAAAAGGGGCTCTAACATGAACAAATGCCTTCAGTGTCTTACATTATAGCAGTCATCATTAGAAAAATGTATTTGCTAGGCACTGACGTTTTACTTTGAAATGTTTGCTGTTGATCACTGCTACAGACAAGATTTACAAGATTATAAGAATCAGGATATCAAAATCAGCAGATCCTTCAGAAAAAAAAAAATCTCATTGTGAATTGATTCGCTGTTTTCCTCCCCCAAATTTTTCTTCCATCTAGTGCTTTCCTTAAAGTTACAGTTTTGCCAGTATCAGAAGAGCAATAATTTCCTTCTCAGGAGGTTTTTGATATGCAAAGCTCTTGCTCAGTCTAGCAGAGCATTTGCATGCGTTCAGAAACCAAGACGTGGTGGCTGTTAGAGGAGGCTGTGTTGCTATAGTAGGACCACTGCAGTGAACTTTAGACTTTGCTATTTGCCTGAGCTCTTCACAGAGCAACATCCTACGCTACCTCTTTCAGTGTCTCTGCTGCTGCCTGCACAGTGAAGGCTGCAATGGAAATCTGCCTCTTCACTTCTTCCCAGGCTCCATGCTGATCTGCTTTGCTTTCAATGTCAAACAGGGCATCGTAGATTCCAGGGAAGGACTCGCCAGCATACTTGTTGTGACTGCTTGGAGCAAAGATGACGTGTCTGTGGGGAAAGGGAAAAATGAAGGTATAATCACTAACAGAGTGCATGCTCTTTGCAGGGACCTGGAGATCTGAGTGCTGCACAGGACAGCTAGAAATCATATGAGGATCCCCATCCACTAAATATGCAGGAATTCCAGAGGGGCCTAGCTTTAAAAAGACTGCATTAAATAACCCTGAGGACAAAATCTATAGGAAAGAGGACAGATTTAAAACAGACAGCCTTCTCCTTGAAGAGGCACTGCGTTTGGCTAGTTAAGAATGAGTCCATGTTAAACTTCTGCAGAGCGGAACTCAAGGCATGAGCTGAGCAAATGTGGTAGTCAGAGAACAGGGAGCAAATGCAGCAATGGTGGCAGAAGCCTCAGAAATCAACTGAACACTTGGCATGATGCAAGGCAGCAACGCAAAGGCAATGTGAAAAGAGAAGAATTAGGGGAGGATACTTGAGGAGAGAATGAATTCTGCAGATCTCCTAGATAAGAAGTAATTATACTGCAAATAAAATTGGCAAAAGCGTGGTTTATTTATTTATTTTTTTTAATGAAGATGGATTTTTGCAGCCCTGTTGTTAAATTGTTTTGGCTTATATGAAGTCATAAAGCACATTTGTAAAATATGGCCCCCAAATCAAAATAAATACTAAAACTAAATTAATAAATGCAATCCATCAAAAAAAAAAAAATCTCTGACTAGTTCTAAATGATACCCGATACCCCAGGAGAACTTTTATAAAACAAACATTTCTCTTTTCCAAAAGGCTCAAAGACAGTTTAATCTAGGAAGGATGACTCTGAGTTCTACCTGCCTAAGGGTCTTCTGGTTTGGTGTGAAAGCCGTTGGTCAGTGAGTCAGCTCTATCTAGTCACTAGGAAAAGGGTGACACTGTGAGTAAAATGAGGTGTCACATACCTGACGCTGAAAACTAGCTTCTGTCTGACATTACTGATAAATGCATGAGACTTCTACAAAGTGTGATGCACCAAACATAATTTTTCTCCACGATAACACGCTTAGAGAAAACATAAAGGAAAAAAACAGCCAAGGGCTTCAGCTAGGAGGAACGTCTACAGAAGCAGCCAAAGCTGGGATGGATGAGACTCCTCAGCACAGCTTTAACAGGCCTTTACCTTTATCTATCCAGTGCTCAAAGGTCACTCTCCTGATTCTCATTTCTTGACTTCTCCACCTCACCCTCACTACAAAACTGTTCTTACTGTCTTCTCCCTTTTACTGTGCTCTTATTTCTTTCCGAACAGTTGACTTGCCACTGAATCCTTACTTGGTATAGGTTTGAAAGAACCAGTAATAGCAGAAGTGGCACTATATACTTGGCACCATTACTTGGCATTACAAGGCTGGTGCAGGCAAAAAGGTCTCCTTAGAGGTTATAGACAAAGTCCTCTGCTCACTGGGTTATGCCTTAAACAGAGTCTGTCAAGCTAAAAGGGCCCTAAAGGTCTTTTCCACAGCATTTGAGCTGAACAGTCAGTCAGGGTGGGATGGATTCACTTTGTTGCCTCACCTGTAAAATTTCCTGTCTGGTAAGCCCAGAGGATCAATAAAAGCTCTTTCCACAAGCAACAACTGATCATTCACGATTCGTACTGCAACCACACTGCAGAAATTGGAGACACAGAAATTCACATAGTGAAGAAATATGATTCTTTAACTTCAAACACTTTTGTTTGGACAGAAAAATGGCAAAGATGGTCTGCATTTTACGAGAAGAAAATATTCAAACTGAAATATTCAGTACATGCTATACTAATGCACTAGGATTTCTGTGTTAGGTTTTGCAAAACTACAGGACTTGGTGAGATGTGAAATGCTTTATGATAGCAACAGAAACCTATGTAGTTCTAAACGGCACTTGGAAAATCCTTCTTAATAAACAGACAGGAAGGGTGGGATTTAGGTAAAGATGAAGATATCTGGATTCAGGGGTACCCTGGAAGCCACATGTCTAAGGACCCTCTCTATTAAGTGGAGCTTATGCAGCTGACTGGCCAGTATGGATGGGATTCATCTGCCTAGACAGAACTACCTGGTACTGTAGTAGGTGTCTTTAAGCATGTGGCTTCCAGTCACTGCACCCAAAGGGCATGGAAATCCCATAGGGCCCATAGGTTTACAAGCCCCATGTGGATGTCTAGGGCATTCTGGATGCCCAAGGATTCTTTAAGGATGAACTAAGTTACACCCTGGGCTCCTAACTGGTCTGTCTAGATCCCAGTGGTTATCAGCTACAGCACCCAAGTATAGCTTTTTAAATATACCCACATTAACTTACTCTTCAGGAATGTCCCTGGGCAAGGAAAGGAAAAACTATGGATGGAACCATGTTAAAATGGATATATATTTTTCCTTCAAACTTACTCATTTGTGTCAGTTTGTTCAAGTCTCCTATGAAACTCAGCAGCAGCATTTGAGAAATTCACCACAGCAGAAAAAAGTGGATCTAGAAAAGAAAACATCTTTTGCTAAATTTCAGAGTATTTTGCTGAGCTCCATATAGCTTTCATGTGTATTTTGGGGGACATAAATACTTTTGTTAATGATGTTATAATTCTGTTAATTTTGTTGTCTTTCCCAGAATTCATTAGTTTCTCTACTGCAGGCTTCTAAAAAGCTGCACTATTAGCAATAATAAATGAAGACCTTATACAACTGTGCCAACAGCAAGCCAGGATACTCTGTAAAGCTTTCTCACGTATACACCTGGCCTCTACGGGACAAGGAAAAGCCAGGCTGGAATTGCAAGTGGAAGACACTGCAGTTTCATTTCTTGATGAAGTGATGCACTGCTGCATTTAGTTAAAGAAGCCTGACTGAGACCTAAAGTTCTAGCTCTTTCCTCAGGTTGTTCAAGGATTTTCCTTTTAGAACATCGAACATTTTCTACTCATATCACACCAAAGGAATATGATATGCATACTGAATAATATTAGCACAGACATAAAAGAAGTGATGGTCACAGTCTTCTGTATAAGGGTCTGTTTAAAACAGACATGGGCCAAAGTGTCAATATCTACAACCAAGTTTTATAGAACAAGGAAAAGGTGGACAAGATGGGGAGAAGAATTTCTGACCTTATACTCAGAAAGCGGTTTCACAACTTGTACTTTCACCCCATAAGTTTCAGAAAACTTCAGATAAACTAGTGTTCCCTCTCTTTGGTCCTACGGAAACATGGTACATATGATTGGGTTATCCCCTACATCCAGTTGCCTATGGGCAATCATGACCTACAGATGTTTGGAAATTCAATGAACATTTTCAAAAAATCCCTTAGGATCTCTGTTCCCAAGACCCCCGTTGAAAGCTGTTCCACATTCTCATTTACTCTTCTGATTTCCAGCAAAGCTATTGATTCATTACCAGCTTATTTGTTCTTGCATTAGCGTATTCAGTTTATATAACTTCAGGCACAGATTTTACCCCTGCAATCTTTTTATAGACTGTGGCATTAGAGATAGAGGTCACCTTGTGAGAGTGAGATTTTTACACTTGTTTGCAACTGTGCATTTCCGCAGGGCAATAGATAGACGTTTGCTACGGGACAGAGTTCTGCCCTTGTTGACATCACGGCTATGTTGTGGTAACAGATTATGTTTCAGAAACAGGAGAAGGGGATTTGAGAGAAAAATAAAGGGCACCTGAAAATATGTAAGAGAATTTGTGCTCATGTTCGCTAGCTATTCAGTGCTGTCAGCTTCGGTTATTGTATAAAATATTATGTACACGACGTTTCTTTTTCTTTTCCCTGTAAACCTTAGTTCCAGATAGCATATGAGTAAATGAACATATTTCTTGAAAAAAGATTTCCAGCCTTCACTGCTGCAGAGGAGTTACTGAAATGTGAATCCAAGTACAAAAAAAAAAAAAAAAAAGGCTTTGAAAATTTAGAAAATGCAGAAAAAGCTTTGTCTATTAGAGTTATGATTTTCAAAGGCAGTTGTGTGACTTGTTCAGGCTTAATTTACAGTTTTGTCATTCAGTATTGGCCATAGGGAATCCCTTGAAAATGTTGGGTGAATTTCACAATATTGCAAAACCTATCCATAGATTGTAATGCATTCTGGTGCCACAGAATAAAACCAAACAAAACAAAAAAGGTAAAAATTTAATTAAGAATGAATTTAAAGATGATTAGATAGCAGAGAAGAGACATGAAAACAGTAAAATACTGGATGTATTATATGTATATATGTTTTGTTTTTATTTATATGGTGTCTCTGGATATTGACCTGCTCAAAAAATAATGCTGTGGGTATTACTCACCAAAAGATACTTCATAACTTTTCAGTTGTTGTTCATATTTTTTGGCCCATTTATAAATTCTGTTACTATATCCTTTCAAGGCTTCTCCATAATCTCGACAGTCAAAAGGAATGATGTGGGAATCTGCAAGTTCATAAACCAGTCTGCCTCGTAACTGGGCAACCGTCAGCTGCTTCCTGAAGGTTGGGTCATAAAACTTCTCCACTAATTCAAAGGTCTCATACACTGTGTGATAAACAGGGTAATTGCTGAATTTGTCTGTTTTCTGAAAAAGAGCAAGTAATTTTGTCACTGCCCTGTGTTTATGTATTGACCATGTAAAGACTAGGATTTTTAGCACAGAAAGAAGCAGTTGCACGCTACAGAGCACAGTTTTCTGTCCTTCCCATTTTAATGTTTTCATCTTATGAAAGGAAAATAACGTTAATGTATGGACTGTCATGCAAGACAAAGTGAGCAGTTATTCCTTGTCTTCACCTGTACTGAGCTGCCTCCCGCTCCACTGGACGCAGATCGTTCTCACCAAAAATGAAGAGAGCCTGGGCATGTGGATAGCACAGAGCTTTAATCGTAGGCCCCTTGGGTATAGTGATTTTTTTTTCTGAACAGAATCAAGGAAACTGTCTATGTATGGGTGCTACTAATGGTCCAGTGCAATGAAGTCCACATCTCCATTCAGACTCTATAAATATCTTTCTGCAAACTAGACAGCCTATAGAATGCACACATCACTCCAACATGCTGATTCTCCAAGCTTTTAGAGTTTTATTTTGCTAATTAAAAGATGGTACCAATGAAAGTCAAAGGTTCTTTGTTTTTTTTTTTTCAATTTCAGCATTAAATGAATTATGAATAACTGCTTTTAAGAGACAATTGCTCCCCATTATCAAACTTCTTGGAGCAGTTTAGATCACTTACCCTATTCTTGGTGTAACGAACCCTGGCTGATGCAATTCCCAGTCGCTGAAAGAAGGCTTCAAAATCACTGCCTGATCCTAGCTTGTTTATTCTACTTGTAGGGAAGAAAACACATCTTTGTAAGAATACTTATTGTATAATAGAGTAGTAATTTATTGTAAAATAGAGTAGTAGTAACATCAGAGACCAGACAAGAGGCAATTCTAATTTTTCAGTTCAACACACTGAATTAGCAAGAGAGATCTTCTTTGGCTCTACCAGGTAGCAACCCTGTCATGACACTGACCACATAAAAAAGCACATGGTGTGGGGCACTGCCAACCACTAGAGCTGCAGAATTGCAGCAGATGAATCTCTGCAATCTTAAAATATTAATAATCTATTTCCAAACGAATGCAAGTAGAAAAGCAATGTATGTAAAAACAGATGTGTTTATATCCTTAATGTATTTCCAAAGTACAGTCAAAACCTGGTAAATAATTTCCACTGCAGCAGATAAAACTAGATTCAGTACTTACAAGTAAATATTGCCATCTACTGGGTCGATGTGGCAAGAGAGAGGAAAAGAAAACAAGTAACAATAATAGAGATAACTGTAACATTCTAAATACTTTTTAAAAATATTTATTTAATTTTTGTTAAGCTTTAACTTTAAATATCTAGTCAAGAAAATAACTAGTGAAAGTTGTTAGTATAAATTACTTCAAGAATCTATTTGTGTCAGCTGAGAAGGGCCAAATGTGGTAGTTTTTAAACAGAGGAGAAATCTTACTAAGTCTAATGAACCTAGAAGTACATCTTACCAAGGACTGGGTGCTGTATACAAAATGTTTCAATTAAATTCCACGAAGACCCATTCTATTTACCATACATGAGTAATGCGACATTGTGATTTAGCTCTACCAATCACAAGCTCAAAAATATCTTGAAATTTTAGTATCTTCAAATACAGAGTTTTAATGTATTTCTTCTATCTCCACAATATAAACAAAAGTATCATGAGAGCATTTTAGTAACTGTTCTAGGCAGTTTCTTTCAAAAAACCCTTTTGTTTACCCTAACAATCTTGATACTACTGCATCTACTTGGGTGAATATTCTAAATTATTTCCCTGACCTTCACGTCTTTAACCCCTTTCTAAATCTTTTATTCTTCTCTTAATAAAGGGCCTTTAAATAGTATGAGGTTTCATTCTGCAGTGAGCACAGATGTCACCAGTACAGATTTTTTAAAAAAAAATGATGTAAGATTTTATTTTATTGAAGTGATACTGTTAGTCGCCCTGCACTAAAAGGCTTTGTACTATTTTTTGTCAACAGCATCTCATGAAAAATTCTGGAGAGTGTAATGAGATGATATGATGTAAATACAAGGAAGGGAAAAACAGATTAACAGCTTACCTGGGATAACTATTATTTTCAGTTGCAGGGTCTTTCTCAAGCCAGCTTTTGTAAAGAGACTTATTTTCATAACCCTCATCAGGGCTTGAAATCTATGGAGGAAAAGATTATAATCTCTAATACCCCTAATTCCATTTAGCTTCAAAGTCTTACAGCTATCTGTCTGCATCATTCTTAATCTGGAGCCTTGCTGCATGTAAGTCAGTAGCTGTGCACTATTTACCTTCCGTACCTGCCCTTGCACATCCAGCTGTGCACCCCTGGCACTAAGAACCCTCCAAAGACAGGCCACTAGTTTTGGGGGAAAATTAGAAGAATCCTGGGGATTTCTAAGATTTTTTTCACACCTTATTTTAGCACAGTGTATGTAAGTAAATAGTGCTATGGAGTTGCTTCAGGAAGAAAATTAGAAGAATCCTGGGGGTTTCTAAGATTTTTTCACACCTTATTTTAGCACAATGTATGTAAGCATGCATATACTTAAATAGTGCTATGGAGTTGCTTCAGGACCCAGGCTGCTCCAGCTGTGTTCTTTAATACATGGAGAAGATAGAAGCTGTAAGTGGAGGTTTTCCCCATGCTGCACCAGTATTTTCTCAACAGGTTGAGCCTGTAACGTGACAGCTTTCTGCTATAGGAAGACTATAGGAAGAATTGTGCTAGAAGGAAGGGTCGAAACCGGTCATTAACTGTTTTACAGCAGCGCCAAGGGGAGTAAACGAAGACTGTTGTACAAGACACCATATGTGCAAATGCATTCCCATCTCATCCTTAAAAACATGGGAAGCTGCATAACCATTTTAGAAAAGATAAGTATTATTAGTACATCCATCACCCTGATGGGAAAACTATGAAACAGGACCAAATGAGCTGACTATAGCTGCTAGGAAATCTGTGGCAGATTCACAAATCAATCGAACACTCCGGTCTCCAGGTGCACTTATCAATCTTCAATAGTTATAGCTGAAGCCAGGGACTGTCTTTTAAATATAAAATTGGTTGTGATGGATGGAGGATTGGGATTTTTATTTTCAAAGAAGAAAAACGTTTCTTACAAATACCAGTCATAAATGCATGGTCAAGGCAAACGGTTCCACAGTACTGTGAGGTCTTAAATGCTGCATTGAAAAATATACAGACTTCCATTTGAAAATCCTAGGGGTTCTGGCCTCTGAGATTATGGCAGCAGCTAGCAGAAAAACAACAACTTTGGGAAGTAATTGTTTGGCTGTTGTCATTTCCAGGGCATTTTGGTCAAGTTCTAGGGCTAAATTGAAAATGGCACTTTCATAAAAGCCAGCTGAACTCTGCCATATGGGAACAGAACTACTCCATGCTCTGGCAGAGATATTGTTCTGACAGCTCTGGTTGTAAAAAAATTGGTCAGCTTTTTCATCCAACACTGACAGCCTAGTGAAACACACTGTTTGCACTGATTTAGATCCAAATCTAGAATCAGTGTAAGGTCACTACCAGCTCAAGAGGATATGCAGAGTTCTGTAAATATAAAAACAAGGCAAAAAGTGACAAACCGAAAATGGGATTTGGAGCTGGACTAGTGCAATAGCTGGCTGGTGGGTAGCGATTTTCTAAAGTCTTGTAGTAGAGCATAACCAGAAAAGACTGTAAAGAACTAAACATCCCATCTGTATACTTGAGGACCACATTTTAAGAGCAGAACTCCCTGGAGTGCAGCACTTCACACGTACCCTGCAGGTTTGGATGAAAAGTAGCTCCCTCAAAGAGGGAAAAGAGAGATTTTGTGATGGGTATGCTGGGTTGGACTCTTTAATGTGAACAGAAATCACTTTCCTTCAGACATACGTAATTTTCATCCACATCTACACTAATGTTCTTTTACATACTGGACTTTCTGAATGAAATTCTATGTTGTGCAAAAGTAAAATGCAAAGTATAGGGAATATTTAAGTTCATTTTATATTATACTGTGACTTCCTGAGCTGTCCAGGACTTCCGGCTGCTCAAGAATCTGACTACCAAAATATCTGAAGACTTAAAGGGTCAAGGACTTGCTTTGTACATCTCATTTCTGTAGTGAGGCATCCCTCGCTTCTCTTACAGAGTCTATTAAAACAAAGCTGTTCTTGAGTATAACTTTCTAGACACAGGTTTCACAATCTGATTCCTGGGGGTTTCTGGTAACACATCGAGACTGGTAAATTAAAGATGGTTAGGAAATTAAAACTGCAGCACCTAAGAAACTGTTGTAGAAGTTGGTGTATGAATTTATTTTTCATATAGGTGAAAGGTGGTCCCAAATTGAAAAGTAAAAATAAAAATAAAGATAGGAAGGTACTATGCTGGAAAAATGTGGAACTGATGATCTCAAATTTATTTAGAGAGACAGTGAAAAAATATGAATAAGGAGAAAAAAATGCAAATGAGATTCATAAACCCATCCCCTTAATAATGTCTCCATGAAGTATATGCTTGTATATAGTCTACTTCTTATTATCTCTTTAGCAAGGAAATAGTATGGAATTATGGAGTAGTTGTCGGACTTTCAATTGCTTACATTACTTTCTGCTGGCAAAAGCTTAAAAGACACTGAACAGTAGCATTTTCTCAAAAAAAAACAAAAAACAAACAAACAAACAAACAAACAAAAAAAACAAGTCTCTCAAGGATTTCAAATGCTGCTTTAGCTGAATATTCTACCCTGAATCCATATTAGTTGAATGTGGGTTTGAGATCAAAGATTAAGGTAGTATTTTTAGTCCAGAGCATTATTAGTCTCTTTTGCAGATATATGGATCCCTGGGTGAGTGACTTGCTATGGACAGAAAGTATATTATTCTAACCAGGGTCCTGCAGACATCACAGACCCTTCCATGTATAAATTGTCATGACAAAAACGTGAACTCAAACATGTGCCCATCTTCCTTCCCTGAAAGGCACAATGAGTAAGATAAAATGAGTTGATAAGAAAATAAAATGTAGGGAAGAAAAGAACCCACAGGAATAACATTGATAAACTATCCCAGATCTACAGCAAGGCATTGACAGTTTAAAATAAAATGTACTGCATTTGAAAACTCAGAATGAATGCAACATAATTTATAAGGGAGACTAATACCTGGAGTTATCTGACCAAGAGCAGTTACAGCACAGATTCTGCTCCCTTAATAGTTATCAGGAAAAAAAAAAAAAAAGGTACCTTGGGAGGTCTGTGTGTACAAAAGGAGACAACAACATTTGGTCAGATAAATCCCATTCTAAAGGCATCTATTTCTAGCCATTCCCTTTAAAAGAAGTCTGACTTGCTGAACTGGGGCACAGTTGCCTCCTGTTTATGGAGATAAATCCAGATCTGAGCACTGTGCTGGCTCACACTCACCACAGTGATAGTGCAACGGCTCCTGCCGGGTGCCTAATCTGCTTAACTCCTTATGTAGCCCATGAAATGTCATGCCTTGGTATGTCCTGATCTTCTAGCCCTAGGACTATTATTGCTGAGAAGTAAAACTGAAGGATACCGAACTGTATGTATCTTGCCTTGCTATAAGGACCCATGCAATCTTTTGTAACCACAGTTTCTCAAGGTCTTAGTAAAACTGAGAGAAGATTTGAAGGAACAAACAGACAAGAAAAAAAAGGGAGCAAACTAATGTGGAAACAAATACATTCTGTTCTGCACTTGAAACAGAAATGTAAACACAATTTATTTCTTTGAATTTCCTCACACCTTTTGACAAATGATCTAGTTTGAGTATTTTATTGTCTTGTCTTTATCCCAATTATATCAGATATACCTTCAAGCCTTTCAAAGAATACTGACGATGTGTGAGCCTGGGTTGTATACAACTGTGGGGAAATTTGGCCATTGATTTTAGTGGGATCAATTTTCTTCTTGCCCAGCCATAAGATATGATAGCCAATAAACCTGCAGTTCTACATTATCAGAAATTCACAAACAAGAGACAACTCTGATTTTGTACCTCTTTTGTCAGATTATACACCAGTTTGTAGAGAAGGGGGGTGCAGTCAACTCTCAATGTGTAGTTGCCTGAAAATGAAACACAGACAAGGAAGTTTTCCCCTTACATACCAGCTGCGATAAGGAGCATTATCTTCTTAATTGATTAATCCCCGCAGTTCTTTCTTACACAAACCTATCCTTGACTCTAAAATAAAAACTGTAGATCTTACATCAGAATATATACAGAAACAGACTATTTATTTGGTCATGTCGTGTAAGCTACAGCCTCTAAATGGCAGTGATGCACTGGACACAGTACCAAAGCAATAATGTAATTGAGCCTTCCCATAGTTCTAAAATACACCCAACTATCTTTCATTTTTTATAAGCCCTTTTCATTCACATGTTCTCCAAAGCTTGCGTTAAACAGAAAGCAGCAGTAACACCCTAGAGAAAGAAGTTGTTAAAAACAAAGTGAGTGCATTCAGGAACTGTGCAGGAAGGACCTGCTCCTTACAACATTTTTTAAGAAGTCTTCAAAGCAGCTACTTCTTTTCTAATAAAAAAGAGGCCCTTCTGACTGGAGGCCTTCCTGAGGTATTCACTGGCTGGAACTGGAAGACAGACCATCTTCTGAGTAAGAGGCTTGCAAGACACTTGACTTTCTGTATTTCGAACTAAACCTCACCCAGACAGGAGGCAACATAGATGGAGAGTAATGTTTTCATTCATTCTCTTTTAACCTCCCATATACCACCAGGTCTGCCCCTCACATGCAGACTAAAACAAGGAGGGGTAAGAAGGCTTTGCTATAATAAAATGCAAGCTATAAAATAACACTGTTAATAGATTTTGATACGGCTGCAAACTAATGGGTCATCCTTTGCACAACACATGCTCGTAAAAGGGCTAGATGGACAACTACCACCCTGCTATAACGATAGAAAAGATACTAGGTAACAAGAAACACTGTAGGGAGTGTGTGATGATAAACAAAATAAATATCAGAAGATATGAGCGCCATAGCTCCACCAGGCTCTAAAGATTTAAATTTTGAGAGTAAGGTGAAAAATGGCTAAGAAATTTTAGAAAGTACTTGGAGGGTGGTGCTCTTTTTTTTCTTATTATGTATTTCTTTTGCATTGGATTTGCTTTCATGTTTTCTTTAATGCTTGAAGTAAGAGAAGTGTTTGTACAATGAAGATTTGGAAGCAAATTGTTAATGCATCAGTGTGCTGGCTCCAGATCAGCTAAAAATTATGTGTTACAATCCATGCTGAGAATAAGAGGCAGTTGTAAAGCTATTATTTCATCCACGAGAACTTCTAGGCATCGAATTCTGCTCTACTTTTCACACAGTATGTAGGCTGCATAATTGAAAGAACAGCTCTCCTCTCCCTATACCCCAATACAGACTCAGCATTTAGAAATTGTTTGGCTTTTTGATTCCTTCCCATCCCTTTTTTGACAGAAAGAATTTTCAGCTGACAGAAAGAAAAGGATTTCTTAAAAATGCCTATCCATATACAATGTATTCTCACACATCAAGCCTAAATAACGGGGGTTTAACACCAAGAGGGCAATGCCCTAAACAGCGGATGTCATGATGCAGGATGCTTCATGGGACTTCACTGACTACTATTTCAGTGCATACAATGGCAAATGAATCCCCTTTATAACAAAATTCAGGATAATTTAAGAGGGATATCCTCCTCATAATTCTGAGTTAGGTCTTAATGCTGGCCCCAACATTCAAAATCCAGTCTCTCAGCAGCATGCCTGTGTGACAGATTCTGTGCAGAATTTGAAGGCAGTAATGAGCACAATAAAGGTGGCTCATCTTTTCAGTACTTATTTTTCTTGGCCAGCCCTGCCATGACACATAATTAACTCTTGGCATAGCCAAAACAAAGCACCAAAATGGACTCCCACCTCCACAAAATTTAAGCCCAAGATTTTGGCACAAATTGTCTTTGGACCATAATAAATGATAGGTCTCCAGAGTGTTACCATTCCACACCTGAAAGCAGCACAAGGAGCACCACCTTACACATATTAAAACTGCAATTGTATACTGAAGCTAATGAAGTTAAGAGAGAGTTTTAAATTCAGACTTCACCATTCAATAGCCTATAACACTACACTCCTTCAGGAGACCTTCTGGACTCAGTGTCCGTGGACTGGAGCTCACAGAGGCTGCTATTTGCCAAAAGGAAGCAACATAAAAATTTAAATGGATCTCTCTCTCCACTTAATTCTGTATTTGATACATTATTCTCAAGTTCACATGATCTATCTTAGGTTTGCCAGTCTGGATACATGATACAGAGTGAAATATTAAAACTGGCACCTAAACCAAGTGAAGTGAGTTTAAAAATAAAATACACACCTTCTATAGAAGAATCTGTGTTGATGTATGCAACTGCTCGCTCCTGGAGGACTCTGGCATTTTCCTGGGGTTGCAGAAGTATAATTGTTACTTTGAATTGTTGACATTTAGCCAAGGGCATGTTAAGGACATTGTTGATAAGTAGTGTTATGTATCTTACTAATTATATTAATGTCAGAGGATGGGTCAGCTATCTGGACACATGAAATACGCTCCTGCTTTCTGGAACGTCTTAATTTGTCTTGCAAACCATTTTTCTCCAGTATCACTCAGCAGCAAGAAGGAACTGGAGAATTACTGAACAGTGTTAGCATAGGGCAAAGTTTAAAGTTATATACTTTTTTAAATTGTGCACTTATTTTACCTAGAAACTATGGCACATTATCAAGTTGAATGTCAGCTGCTTTTTCAATTTGCAACACACAACTGTGAGCTGATCCAAAATTCCTCCGTGCTTTTAATCCCTAATTATTTGTATGAGCTCCCACAACTGAATTCATTTTACCACTGGTACCAAATTAATTTCAAAAAAGGATGAGTCAAAGCACTGACATTTACTATTAAACTGAATTTGATTGACTATTTTGAGACAACAAAAGTATTGCTTTCATTCCAAATATATATATACATATGCTTTTTTTTGCACACCAGTAATTATGTTTGAAATTGATATTCTAATCAGTAACTCTTGGCTTTGTGATAGATATTCTAATTAGTTTAGAAAATTATATTTGATTCATTTAATTTATAAGCCAAATAATCATTTTCAAGTTATTTGAACAACAAATTTTGTTGGTAATTGATAACTCCATAACACAACTAGTGTCTTTAAAACCAACTGTAGAGGAAATAATGCTGCAAAAAATATAAAGGCAGGGAGAAAGCTTGTGCATGCATATATGCCTTACATATGTGCAAAATCTTATTAGCAAAATAAATCCTTTCATTTACAAGGAATGAAGATTGTTTACATAAAAAAGGATGTTGGCATAGTTGCAGAATTTTCTTTTTACACAGAGGAATTTGAACAAACAGGTTTATTTTCCTCAAGATTTAGAAAATGACAGATCTGGCAGCTGCAGAAAACATGGATGTAAGCTGTGAGGAATGTCTCTAGAGAAACTGAATCTAATTTAGGTGTCAAAGAGGACAAATGTACACTGCCAAAACAAAGCAAGAAAACTATAAGAACACTGCAGTGCAAATATGCATTGTGCTTATGGCTTTCTAAAATAGTACAACTGCCATGTCAAGAAATAATGAATTACTAGATATTAAATTATTCAGCCAAAACATTATAGAACACAGGTAGCAATATGAGAACAAATCAAACATAACAGACCTCCTAATTTATTCACGTTTTACCTAATGGAAAATGATATTTATAAGCATTATTGTTTTATATTCCTCAGAGTTTAAACAATTGTTCTTTTCATATTGACAGCATCTAAATATGTGTAAATATATGGACAGAGAAAGAATGCAAAAATAAAAGTTTAATGCGCAGCATACTCTTGGTACCTGTGGAGTTTAGCTGGGAAGTTTCAAATCCAACACTTCATCGTAAAATTAATTAGTGATAAAAGTTTAATTTTGCTTTTTTTGATCTAATATCCCCTAAACCAAGATGACAAGCCCTTTCATTTGCTAAAGAGGATTCATTTCCATGCAAAGGGTTTGGTGTGCTCATGGATCACAGATGCATGATCCACAATTTAGCTTATAGAAACCGAAGAATTTCTCAAGTAGCAAGTGAGAGAATATATCAATTTAGACAGTGCTATGATTTTGTTGAATGAAGGCACACTTAATTCATACCTCAATCTTCCACACAGTATGCAGACCACTAGGGTGCACTTGCTTTGAATTAAAGGAGATTTTTAAATTGTAGAAAAGCTTATCTACTCATGCTGTTGTGAATAGTTAGCTAAGGGGGACTCATTCCTTCCTGAAGAGGAGTTTGTTTTGAACCAATTTTACCTCGAATCAACTGCAATCTACGGACAGACACCACTTGACACTGTGTCAGTCTGCAACAGACTTCCAAGTTATACTTAGAGCTTTCTTTATACTAATCTTTATTTATTTACCTCAGCCCATTCTGTGGAACCCAACAATCCAAATTCTTCTGCATCCCAGCTAGCAAAAATAATAGTTCGCTTTGGTCTCCAACCTGTAAACACATAGTTAAACTTGAAAATTAAACTTAAATTTAGGAAGTCACTTTTAAAATGAAGTCATTTTAAAAATAGCACTTAACTGATATAACAGTAGAAAGATTTTCCTCTAAATTCTTTAACTGAAAGTATTTCTGTAGAGGCATTTCCTGTTAATGCAACATTTTCATTCCATACAACTAAAAGGATAATATCACACTGATGAGATACATGAGAGAATAACTTCAACCAAGGTCCTGTGCTGGTTATGCATTTCTTCACTGAATTTGCATAGTTCATAATGAGAAATACAACTTTCTATAGAGGTGAAAAGTTAAATTAACAGAGCTACTTAGGGAAATGCTCAACACAGTCCCTCCAAGCTGCTGTTCTCCATACCCATCCTTTAAACTGTTAAAATAAGTTACCTTCCATCTTCATTTTACCGAAACTCCGAACAATCTCCTGAAGAACAGCAACCCCAGTAGTTGGGTCAATCCCACCAAATACCCAGGAATCTCTGTGACCTCCTAAAATAATATACCTGTCTGAAAAAATCATGCAATATAAATCTTTAATTCAAAGTAACACATGTTTCCTTAGATTCCATTCCTACTTGTGTCAAAAGGAAAACAAGGTTAATGCCAGCCTTAAGGATTTATTTTTAAGATAATTTGCAACCATTCTATTACTTTAATGAAATGTAAAGATCAAGACAAGAAACATTTTATACATATTTTTCCAGTTAAAATTTTCTCCTACGTGACTTGCTACTCAGAATCATCATGATGTTGAAGTCTCAAATTATCACTAGATTTCAGTATTTTGCATTGTGTTAAGCTTTGCAAGGGCAAAATGTATGAATCATGTAAAGGGAATCCTATAGTGGAATATCAGGGGTTACAGAAAACTGACAGCTGTCATTCTAACATTTCCATTCAAATATATTTTTAAGAATGTCAACACTAATAGGAGGGAAGGACAAGATAGTAAGGACTTCTCAGATACCACTGCTATTTGATTATCTCACAAACTTGTAGTTTCTTGCAACATGAAAACAATTCACTAAATGCAAAATACAGAAGAAATTAAAATTCTCAGGCGTCTGCTGCTCACCTGGTTCCATAGCTCCTTTGAGGATGCCAATGACATTGTAAATTCGTGTGATTTGATTATTTGTTTGAACATGCATTCTAACTTTCCTGAAATGAAAAGCAGTGTGGAGTAACCATCTCTGACAACAAATCTCAATGAAAGAGTTTGTAATCCAGCAAGTTGGTGTTCCTGCTCTGCTTTGTGTGCTCTACCCTGATTTAACCCCTGACATTTTAACAGTATCCCAATTCTTGTTTCAGATTAAACTATTCATATAAAGATACTTCAATAACTAATCTATAAAATCTCAATAATTTAAATTATTTACTGATTTTGTATTTATAGGATCCAATACTTGCAAATCAGAGGAGGAAACTAGCAGGCATAAACAGTAATTAAAAATAGATTTAAATGTGACCAAATTTGATAATAGTGTAGAAACATATTTTTATAAAGCATACACTGTGGGTTTACAGCACAATTAAGTGTAACAAGACAGTAGTTGGAGAGAGATGGTCATTATAATTATTCATCCATGAATAAACTCAAAACTCAAAACTCTCCTTAGGAGAGCAGATCAAAGTGATCACACTCTCTCAAGCAAACAAACAAAAAATGGTATAAAAAGGAGATTTACTTGAAAATAATGGAGTATTCAAACTTTCTTTAATCTGTAGAATTTGTAGAAAAAAATAAATAATTATGCTTTTAATTGTTTCTGGCAAAATCTCAAGAGTTTCACATTTCAAGTCATCCTTTCAGCAAAGAATCTATATAGCTGTCAAAATCAAAGCCTTCTTCAGGACAGCTACTGGATCTTTGCCCAGAAAATAAGTGACACCAGCGCCTCGAGCTTGCAAATGCAAATGTGCACAAGTGACTCTTTACCTAGACTCAAAAGGATGGTTCCGATATGGAGCTGCTCGAATAAGAGAAGTATATGTAGGATCAGTCTATAATATTTACAAAACTGTGTCACTATCAACTGGGAAGATGTCAAAAAGTGCATTCTAAAATACTTTCCATGCACATATTCTTTCGATGGATCATAGTGTTTCCTTTCTCAGGAAGGAGAAAGTTTGCTTAGTTTGATTGCTCTTCAAGATGTTCAAAATACTGGTTTAATTATGTAAAATGTACTCTTTTGTTTGTTTTCACACTTTATTCATTTTCAGTTGCTGTTAAAAATACAGCAAGCAAGAATAATGATAAATGAGGTTTTCATGTAATTATGTATTCAGATTCATTCTTTTTTTTTGCATGAGGTGGAGCAGTGATAATGGTACATCATTGTTACCAATGACCCATTGTTACATTCCTCATGGAATAATATTTCATTTCAAGTAAATATTTTTATATTATGTATTCCTATAGGAAGCAATTTATAGCTTTATCTAACACAGCTTATAAATGAGAAGGAATTGTTGGGAAGCTCCCTCACAATGAGTCAGGTCCCTGAGAGCCTATAATAATTGCTACATGGTTCAGTCTGTTAGTGCTGGGGAGCTGGCCAGTTTTATTTCTCCAATAGATCTGAGAAAATGTAAACATCAATCATGTTATTGTTAATCCAATTGGTCAAAGTCCAGTTATTCCCAAACAAATCAACAAGATGTTTTGTGTCCTTCGGCTGTGTTAGCATTCAGGACTTTAAGCCATGGGGCGTACCAAGTTTTGGGAGCAGCTGATGGACTCCTAAATCTTTTCACACACTTCTCAGATCTAAGTTCACACAAATCCTGGGAGACTTCCAGTGGTCAAGGGAAAAATATAGGGGAAAAACTACTGAATAGTCACTGCTTCCCCCTTCAACACAACAAACTACAACAGTTTGTTCTGTTGTTGCCTCAGTCACCAGAAACAGGAAGGAAAGGACAAGTGAGGAAGGGGTTTAGGTTCACTGAACAGGAACAGAAAATGTCCGCTTTCTGCCCTCTAGCTATTTTTAAAAGCATCACTGAAACACTGTCTGAATCGTAAAGTAAGGATTGAGGAGAAAAGAACAGAGCTTGATCTAAACTCCCTGAGCACAGACCTTGTAGAAAAGCTGTGTGCAAATCCTGGCCCTAGATTATAAGGCACATTGAGACTTCCCTTCCAGCTGCTGTCTGGAGCCGCGGGTCCTCCCATTGCACTGTTGAGTGAAAATGGAGACAAATAGGATTGACCAATAGGCTAAAACCAGAAATTCCTTTAATTGTCACTATACCTAAGACAATGCGGGCATACATTTTTTAAGACATACAGCATGCCAGTAACTCATTGCTTTGAAATCAGCATAAGCTTAAACATAAGCTTAAACAATTATGCACAGTTTATTAAAGTGGAAAGGCCTGTAAACCAACGTAAGTGTTTAGCATTTTGAGTGTCATGGGTTTGATAGTGAGTTAAAGTGGAGAGGTAATAAAAAGGATTTTTATTTTTCTACTTTCTCACTGCAATTCAGTAGATACTAAATTGTTCTTTAAAAACAGAATGTAGATAAACTTGTTTTTCCATAGAAGGCCCGCAGGCACTTGCTATTTATTCATGTTTTGGAAGCACACACTACTACAAAAGAGCAGTAAGTGCAATAACAGCATAGATTTTACATGCTTAGTGTAAAAGGGTTTTGCCACATATTTGTGAATACTAAATGCAGTTAAAGAGGACTGATGGACACTCACCGTAATAATACTTCTGCATCATGATATCCAATGGGATGAACTGGGATCTTGGGAATCCCTACTCCTTCTTTAACTTTATACCGGAAAGTGTACTCTGAGAAAACAGAACAAAATGTCAATTTTAGTGTTCTTATTAACTTCCACCAAACTGGATTTACTTCTGGACAGTGCCACCACACAGTAGCCTCAAACACACATCTCTTTTTTACTTCTTAAATCACTTCTTTAACACTGCTTCTATGAAAACAAAATGTTTCAACTCTTTCTATTTGGAATTTAGGATCAGCAAGGAAATATTCCTCTTGGCAAAGCTATTACTCCTCTTTGATATTAGACTATAATTTAGTTTAAACTGATCCTCCTGAGAAACACAGAAATTTAAGACGAACTATAAATATTGAATCATTTTGTACTATGTTGCACTACCAATCCATGTGCTGTTTTCCAATGAGCTAAAAGGCTGGGACTATACAAAGGCATCATATGGAATTCACTGAAACTTACTTTATCAGAGAATCTCAAAGAAACCAGTTGAAATGACATGCAAATAGAACTTGATCTGCAGCAGGAAAATGAACTACTGACAAAAATCATTGTAAGCAGCTTTTATCTTACATTGTACTGGAAAAAAAGTATTCTACTGACATAATAACTTTCAGTCACAGTTTAGGAAGTACATGATGACCCAGGGTACCGATCTGTCACTCACCTTTTGCAGGATAACCTGGTGTTAGAGGGTCCCCCGCTCCATTCAAGTTTAATACATTCCCACGCTGGGCTCCTCCACCTGGCAGATTCCAGCCAGCTGGATAAGCATCTACTCCTGGGGCGCAGTAGTCGGCAGGGTCTGAATAAAGTATGATTCCTTGGGCTCCTGCTAATATGGCATTTTTAACCTGCAAAATTATTATTTTTTTTTAAGAAATGTCAAATGATCTTTTTTTTTAATGCAGTCATAAATGTGAATGTTGCAACATGCTTCCAGGTCTGAAAATCACCTTTGTGGAAGAGTAATGATCATGAACTGAGCAGAAGACCACAGCACAGTGAAACACGGTATGCGCGTTACTTGTATCACACCGTTTTCATAGCTCGGGAGAGATAAAGCACAAGGCATAAAACAGAGGCACAAGAACCAACTGTTAGCTCTGTTATCACACTATTGCCAGCTCTGCTGAAATCTTTGTCTAAAGTCAGACAAGTAGTTATTTAAACTCAGTGCTTCAGATTCAAACGTTTACATCTTCAAAATACTGCAGCCCTGTGGAGGAAAAGTAGTAACAGACCTGGTTGTAAAGTCTATTCATTTCCCCAAACTAATCTTTCACAAGAAGTGCCTAAGGAGTTTGCAATCATCTCATTCTCAGGAGTTTCGTGCATTCATCTGGTTTTATTGTTTTGGAAGTTATTCTTAGCACATGGTCACACTGGATGGATTGCAGGCTTCCTTCTGCTCAGTGTTCCAGCTTCCAGTCCTCATTAACTCCTGCTGGCTCTGCTGTGAGCAGTGTCAGAAACAGAGACACACGGAGGGAGAAATAAAATACAATTCTTACTTTGTTTCCTCTGAAGATCTTCCCATATCTGGCAATGACAATCTTTCCTGTGCAATTAATTCCCATTTCACGCTCCAGCTTAAAAAAATCTTCAGTGCGGCCATAGTTCACATATACCAGATCTGCCTGAAAAGGAAAAAAAAGGCAGTTTCATGAAAACTAGTCATTCTTTAAAGGAAATGCCTGTTTTCACAAATACACAATTTCATTTATTACATATAATAGGGTTAGTTTTTGCATTTCTGCAGACAAGACCAGGTTCTGAAAAATAATACCAAAAAAAAATTCCATAATGTTCTTTGGGAAATCTTGGTTCAAACTTTAAGTCTTCCTATATTTTCCTGCACTTAGCGAAGCCCTGTTCATTGAGGCTGAAAACTAAAACAGTGTAACAGAGGAAGCAACATCCAAGTATGAGTAAGAACTTATTGACTGTGAGGGTGACATGGTACTGGAACAGGCTGCCCAGAGAGGCTGTGGAATCTCCTTCTCTGGAGATCTTCCAAACCCACCTGGATGCCACCCTGTGCCCCATGCTCTGGGTGTCCCTGCAGGAGCAGGGCAAGTTGAACTAGATGATCTCTAGAAGTCCCTTCCAACCTCAACCATTCTGTAATTCTGTGTTTTTCCAGACTCAAAAAAAATATATATATGTAAGGAACACCATTATTCCCCTATTACATAATTTTAACCATCTTGGCAATGCAATGCTGCCCCTGATTGATTCCTCTAAGATAAATTTTGTAGTCTTTCAATACATAAGTATAGTTCAAAATATCTTCCTAACTGATTTATATGTTGCAATTTCTCCTCAAGACTTATGTTGTACCTCTCAATGTGAGTAACAGGGAGTAACCTGAGATGTATCCAATACTTTCCATAAAGATAAGTCTTTAAATCATGTGATTCAGATTTCTAGCATTTTGCGAAAGCCTGTTTTAATAGGAGGCTTCAGAACTTCACAGTGTGTGGAGTAGTTGTCCTTTTGTTCTAATTGTTAATTAACCATTTTACTAATGGATAATTAAGACTACTACAAGAAATATTTTGAGAAGTCAGAGGCCCATCAAGCACTTCCCAAAATATGACTTCAGCTAATAATACCCTTGATTTTTTTTTTTCTTACCTCTGGTACTCCTTGTGCTGAGAAAGCATTATATGGTGGCAGAATACCTGTAATATTTTCATATCCCTGCGGAGGCGGTTCAAAAAACGATGTATTGAAAATCTATCAATTAAAAATGAAAGTGTTAAGTCAGCACCTCTAGGCACAGGTTTGCACAGTAAGTCTGACTATTGCAAATAACATGCTGGTTTACATAATTCGCTAGCAAAAATATAAATAAATTAAGCATGCATAAATTAAAACAAAAACTAGTTAGAGATACATAGCTTATTTTTTTTAACATGATGCATATAGGAATACAGAGAGATAGGTCATTGGTCACCAGAGGCTTATGAATAAATGACTGAACGTGAGCAAAGAAGTAGCTGACAGATGCCAAGAACTAGTGATGGTAAAAAGACATCTACTTCACCACAGGCATTTTAGGGGGTTAATCCTACCTATGTCATTACTTATCTCTTTACTTCATTGGTAGATACTCTTTAGCAGATACTTTCCAGGTAAATGTGCTGCCTTTCATCACTATCCATAACAGTCATGTTGTTTCAAGATTTACCTCTACGCTTTGTCACCCTGTGAGATCTATCCGAGAGACTGTTAGGAGAAGAAGTTTCTATAAGAATCTCCTAATTCCCTCTAAATTTACGTTACCCCTATGCCCATATTTCCCAGTTTATACTCAGTTCCTACCTACCCACTACCCTGTTCTTCTGTCAGCCCTGACGCCCTTCCTTACTCAGGTTCCTTGGTAGATTTTACTTCTAGGTCCTTATTTTTCTGTGTATACAAAATGGAGACAGTCATTGCAGACTGATTGATATGGATTGACACTGGAAGAATACATGTCTTGCATATGTTTCCTTGTTCTTAAAGTTTCCTGCACATTCATTTAAGGCTATTGATGGAAACAGGACACTATATCCTTAATCTGAATCAGGACGGCCATTCTTACATGTTAATCTGAACCAGTATGGCCTTTCTTACATGTTACAGCTAACTGATTTCAAGTCCCTGTCCCTGTGTGTCCAAAACATCCTCTCTAAATCTCAGTTTCTGAGGGACTGAAATTTCAGTCACTTTTTGTTCTGTTCTGCTGAACATCTTGGAAAACTATTTCTTAATTTGAGTCCCCTTTGCACTAGATTTTTCAATGGATTATATTATGCTGGGACATGGAGGTGGGAAGGCAGAAGAAGTCACTGTTACTTTAAAGACATCTTACATAAATGTAGTTTAATCATTAAAAATATCACCTCATTCCCTTGATCATCAATTATTGAGATGTAGTTTGGCTGCATTTCATTTGGGTAGGAAAGAAGGACATCATAATGAACTAGTTCTGTTGAATCCAGTCCAAACTCCTTCCACTGGCCTTGAATTTGTTTGGCAAGAAAAAGATTCTGCTCTGTTCCCGCGAGGTGAGGAAGCTTTGTAAAGGAACTGGAATAAAACAGAAAGTCACTAGTAAGCAATAAGCTCAGAGAAACTGAATGGCCAAGTTGGATCACTGTGTCTAAAGCTTATCTTTAAGGCACGTGCACAGATATTAAGTTGTTAGGGTTACAAAGTCTGAGCTGTATAACAAGGTTGTTTATCAGGGAGAGTCAGGATAAGCACAAAGGGTAGTCAGAGCAGAGGATTTTTCCTGAGGCCCTAAGATAAGTCAGACCAGCTTTTCTCTTTGTGTAACAGAATTAGCCACATCTATATACAAGCAACAAAAATCAGTGTCAAGAACATTTAACAGAAGAATGTGAATAGTACACAAGGAGCACAAAAGATACAGAAAAGCTACATATTGAGAAAGGAACTCTCCAAATTCTGATATCATGATGATGGATTTGTATATTGTTGGCATAAAACATATTTAATAAGTTTAACTTGAAAATCATTATGTCAAGTGATCTGAATATCTTTATTCCTATTTTTTTTAATCAAAAGCCTGAATAATATAAGCCGTATTAACAAATTTACCTCCAGATGCAATACCTAACTGTTAAGAGGTCAGAAACAACTCCTAGCACCTCTAGGCAACCCTACACAAATCTGTCTACAGTTTGGCTCAGTGAAAAACTGACTCATAATGAGTGATGGGTATCATGTACCACCTTTTGGATTCCCAATGGACCACTTGCTACTGGCTGCCATCTCCATGTCAGGCACCATTAACTATCACTAGTAAATAGCATTAATTACCATTGATTAGGATCAGCTGAACCTGGCAGTTCAGACATTTTTCAACTCATCCAGCAGCTTGTTCTTCTACCACTCAGTTTCTCAGCTTCCACATGGGAATGCTGTGGGAGACAATGTTCAAAACCTTGTTGAAGTCAAGCTCGTTACATCTACCATAATGTCTCCACTCATCCACACAGCCAGTCATTTCCTTGTGGAAGGCAATCACCCTGATCAGTGTGGTCAAACAAATAAGTGGTAAATAAAAGTGGTAAATGATTCCTTCTTGTTCTTTGTGTGTTTGGAAACTTTTTGAGGACTGAGTGGAAACCAATCAGTGCACAATCCCATACATTCTTCTTTCCCTTCTTAAAGATGATCACAACACTAGTCAATCACGACGAAAGACCTTGCCCAATCACCACAGATTCCCATATACGCTCCTTTCAGACAAAAGCCACCTGGCCCCTGGTTTATAATACATCTAGACTCACTAGATTGACCTTAACCTTCTGCTTCCTGCTGTTGACTGTCCCTCTCCTTCTTGAACTGTGCTGGAAGACACAGATGGCTGGAAGCAACTTTTGCCACATCAAAACAGTATTGAGTACCTAGATTTCCTGTACATAGACTTTTTATTAGTAGCCTATCTTCCCAGTTCAACACAGCAAATTCATATTTCCTCTGCACTTCCTTTGACAGTACCATACTGGTAGTATCTATCCCCACAACCCTTTCAATCTCTCATGGGTTTTAGTTTCAACTTAGGGCCATCCTGATTTACTGCCAAGCACCCCCACAGGACTTTTACATTCCTCCTTTGCTGCCTGTCCTCCTCTTGCATTTTAAGTACACTATAATTCCTTAAGTACTGTAGTTTAAATGTTGCAGATATGCTAGCAGAAAAATATACATAAGTGAAGATTTCTGAACTAGCAACTTGTGGAACAATCTATCATCTCTATTCCCACCATGTGCAAAAGACAACAGAGGTGAAGAATGAACTGTAAAGAAAGTAAGGTACAGGCAGGACTGATCTAAGGTGGACACTTCTGTAAATTAATTAAGAGATAAGATAAGGGGCTATAGGCCTCAGGAAGAAGCCTCCTACCTATAGAAAATTTCTAAATTAAAAATACAGTAATATGAAGTCATGGATTTTACACTAAAAAAGCCCACTAAAAATGTCAGTGATGTTCCAGTCACTACACTGGGGAGCACTACAAACTCTGATTTTCAAAATTTAGAGTAAAAATTATCACAGTGGGTATGGATATAGAAACAATCAGCAAATTCACCCAAAACAAAGTGCGCTCTGGCGTGTAGTAACAGCCAATAAACAAACTCAGTTGATGCATTTTAGATTTCCAATCCCAAACTAATTGAATGTTACTGAACTGAAAGAGTACATCAAGTTTTACTTCTGTCTTTCACCTCCAAATAGTTTCAGCTTTTGCAGAGCTATGGTTAATGCTAAGGTCAAGCTCTCTGCATTTTCTGATACTTAACATTTGTTTTCTCCACTTATTAACTGTATCCAGTGGTTTATAAAATCAAGAATATGGGTCAAAATTATGCAGTTTGTAATTTTTCATGCCTTAAAAAAGGCTGTGGATAGTGGATAACATAGTTTTTATGCAGCCCCTGCTTTTTATTTGAACTTGGAAAATGAACAAGTAGGAAGTATTTGGCCCATCATCAAAGCAAGCAAACAAATCAGATAAGATTAATACCTTAGAGCCAAGAAACTGCAGCATAATCACAGAGCTATTTTGTGTTGTTCTTAGCGTGCATTACATAGACTCTGACTCAAACATAAACTTTAGGAAATCTCCCACTGAGACCAAGAAATGCAAAATAAGATAATACAGATACACTTAAAGAGCTAATTGGTGCCGGGAATGAAAGCTTTTGGTTTTAGAATGAATGTACAGAAATCTAATTTGTCAGTAATCCTTTGATGTTTATGATGCAGCTGAAGTCTTGCATGCTGGATACCAACATGTTATTAACCAGAAGTAATTTTTGTTGACTTTTTGTTTGTATATATTTGTTTCTCTGGACAAGACGTAAACATGCACAAGAGGAATTGTTTTCATTTTCAATAAAACACATAGCAAAAGCAAGAAAGTATTTTTATGTCCTTAGCGTTTTAGATATTTTGAAAGAATCATTCAGAAGCACTATAACAGAAACAAGTGTATTTCATAACAATTTACAACGTGAGGCTTAACCAAATCCATGTGCACACTGTATTTGGATAGGAACCTGTGGCTTCTGAAAGGGAAAACAGGATATCAAGGAGTCTCAAGCACCCACTTCCCAAGACATTATCCAGTCTGGCTGCACTCAAGGAATTACCACTTGTAACGACACACACAGCTCAGTGACATGCAAACTTTGTACTTCTGCAAACTGCACTCAAAGACTCCTGAAGACAGACTTCTTCAAATCAAGACTATGGAAATTCTTCATAATAAAAAAGGCACGAAGCACTGGCAGCAAGCCATGAATAATATTCTAAAGGATTTTACTATTAGAAATAAACATAACTAAACTAACTTGCAAACAGAGAAGAGTTTTACCTATGGAAGCTTTTTAATTCTTTCTTTATAATTAAATACTTTATGTGTATATCACAAAATAGGAAAAATGGAGATGGTTATAGAAATGTATGAGTTTTTTTATATTATCTAGGTCTCACATTTTCTCCATATAGCTTGAAGGAAGTATTAGTTAACAACACAACTAATCTTAAAAGTTAACATCAAGAATGCAAAGAAGGAAGGGGAGTCCCTCCCCTTTCCTTTCCCCTAACATCCTGTACAAAATAAGTAATTTCAAAGAAGTGCCCTAATGGTTCTGATTTCAAAGACTGTTTTTTGGTCCTGATGCTATGTGACTGATAAAGTAAGTTATTTGAAAAGCAAGGAACATGGGGCTTACCGAAGGAATTGCTTGATGTTTTCTGCTTTCATTTCAGCAATAAGTTTTTGTCTCACATTTTGATAGACACCCTCTGGGTTGGTTGCTTTCTCAGTCGGTTTTGTAAACCATCCTGAAACACATTTGAAAATCACCCTATTTACCAAGAAGCCCAGTCCTCACTCATTTAAACCTGCATGCAACTTAAACTACTGAATAGTCTCATTAAACCCAAGAGGATGAACAGGGCTTAGAGCACCCTCTGTCAAGCACAGAAGTGAAAAATAAATATATTTCATTATCTGAATTGTGTAAAAATGATATTTAAAAAGCATATTGTAAATCTCTAGATTTTATACTCGTTTTTTAAAACAAATTCATCTCTTATTAATCTCTAAAGTACCTCTTACTAGGTGACTTCTTAACTATTCACAGGGAGAGATTTAGACTCCTCATAATCATAATGAAACTCTGACTTAATTTATACATCTATTTAAAAATAGGTGCATGAGTATTCAAATTGAAGGCATTAGATTGAACAGCCATTCAGTAATATGGCTGAATGGCTATTGTAATAGTTGTCAATGTGAGGAATGGGCACGGAGTCTATTTAAAATGTCAAAAGCATAAATAATCTGGATTGCTAGACAATTTTGAAAAGTTAAAGATGTTTCAGATGCTATAAATCTGCAGGGAGAATGATGTTAAATATATTACTTTGGCCTTAAAAATTAATAAACAAATACTTTTGATATTTTACCTAGAAAACCTCCAAATGGAGGATTTGTCACAACAAAGCCAACTACATGCGTTGTCTTATACATAATATATTTAGTCTATTAGATTTAAATGTAATTGTAGCAACACTTTGAACATAGTAAAGTGATATCAATGATATCTGGATCCGATCAAAGGTCCATCTTGCCACTATCCTCTTCTGGGTAGTGGCCAAAAGATGCTGTTCAGGGAAATGTGTAAGAATAGCACAAGCACATAAGGATGTTTCTTGGTCCAAGTCAGTCTTGAGAAATTTGCATTTCAGGAATCTCCTGCATCCAATTAATATTTTTTTTATATTTAATAGTTCTCATGGGTCTTTATTTCATGCTCTAGTCTTAATTGTGTGCTACTATGCAAGTTAAAAATAAAACAGGCAGATGATGAAATACGATTTTAGAGTGACTTAAAATCAAATGCTGCAAGGGTCTGCAGAAGCGGATCTGATGTTCATTTGAAGTACAGCAAATATAATGGTAACTTCAGCAACCCTGCTCTGGGCTGTCAGTCAAAACTCCTCCTCTTCACTCTGACCTTAATTTCTAAGGCAGCAACTGAATAGGAGCATTTAAATAGAGCTGCAGTACAAATCAGGAATTGCAAATGCAAAAAAAAAAAAAAAAAAGAAAGAAAAAAAAATCCTGGAGTTTTCACAGTCATGGAAGTGTCAGATTCTTCCATTAATCTCTCCTCTTTTAATGTCTGATGATGACTATTCACCAGGGCTCATCTTAGGCTGAAGGATGCAATTACTGCATTCCTCTCTCTGCCCCAGATACCCCAATTTCTATAGAGAGAACAATCTCTTAGCAAAGCAGTGGGGGCAGTGAGTATTTTCCAGTGCTCACACTCACAGCAAAGCAGTACAAGCTCCCTGATGGGTCATGTTGCCAGCTATTTGCAGCAGGGCTTGCACGTAAGGATCTGCAGAGGGCAAAGACGTCGGGCTGAGTCCCGGAGGCTCCGCACTCACCTGCAAGGAAGCCCAGCAAGAAACAGCCCAGCAGCCCGGGGCAGCCCAGCCACGTGCAGAGCGTGGCCCTGCTCCCAGCCATGCAGCCCGTGGCTGCCAGCGGCTCTGCAGGCAGTGAGGAGTGCGGGAAAGCGGCCGCCTTCCTCCTCCTCTTCCTCCTCCCACCCTCAGCCCCAGGGCTGCCCCTGGCTCCTGGGATCCTCAGCGCTGGTCCTGCCAAACCAGCTTGGATGTTGATGCTATGGTTCTCCGAGTGCAATAAAAAACTTCCATTTCTTTAGTCTTGCTCCATGAGACAGTTTCTATGTTACTCTGTGTTTATCTCTGCAATAAATATGCCTCTAGATTGCACCAAGCAACATATAAATACTATTTTTAGGAGTTTTTTGTACAAATTATCAGGACCTGCTGCTTTTGAAAGTTCCTGTTTTAAGCTTAATTGCAATCAGCATTTATCCTAGTGGAAGTTGCCAAAAGATGAAATGGAAGGAGCGAAAAAAAAAAATTATTTCTTTACTGAAGAAGCACAAAATTGTTCCTCTTTGCAGTAGTGGTTAGATTAATGCCTGGCAAGTGATGAATACTAGGGCAGCTCAAAACACAGCCTAGATCAACGAGCTTCTAGATTCCACCCATTTTGAAACTAGAAAAAGCTGCAAAAATATTTTCTATTCTCCTGCTTTACATAATGTGGATTACAAGGTTCTCAGGACCTAGTTTTGGGCGTTGAATCCAGCCAAAGCGCTGTCTGACAAGTACCTCGTGAGTAAGGACACAATCATAAACATTTTGTATAAACTTATCTGGCCCTGCACACTGCCACTGATGGTTTTCTGCATTATAACATTGAAGCCAAGTCTGATCTTTCTGGAAAAAAAGGGCCTGCCCATCAGACTAATAACTGGCCAAAGGCAGGAAAGCTTTTCTGGGAGCCTGACCATGCTCTGGTTCTCACCACACACTCCTTAAAGGAGTCCAGGGAAAAAGAGCCTGAGAAAGAAATGACAGTGCTGCAAGTATCAAACATTTCTCAACTACATGAGGTTGAACCAAAAATATTCAGAAACAGCTGAAAAGACTGGTGTATGTCCCAGTCATTTCCCTGGGGCTTTTCAAAAAAGCCAGAGATTAGAAAATCCTCACACCACTTGAGTATTCTGGTCCGGTCACAGACACTATCTTAAGCATGTGGTTGGATGTCTGTGTCCAAACGGTAAACACATCCAGTTTTGTGATCTTGTTTTTCTGTCATTTCCCAACTGCTCATAAGCCATCACAAATTCTGAACAGCAAGGACTTTTCACACCAACATTTCACTTGACATATACAAACCAGATGGAGTTCCACCTACAGAAATTATAAAGAATGAGCATATTGGTGTATTATTAGCACTTATATAGCACCACAGGTGTAGGCTTGGCATATAATAGACAGAAAAATGACAAGAGCTTTTGGAGACTGCTAACTAAATTAGACCTCATATGATGATAATATCAGAGGAGGGAGAGAATAAAAATAACAACAATAAGAAAGTATGAAGTGTATTTATTCCTATGCCTATATCTTTTAAAGAGATAACTGCATCAACAATCCTGAGATTGAACCTAATATTGAGGCTGGACTTGGAATCTCTTGTTTAAGACAGCAATAACGAAAAGACTTCTACTGTTTGTGTCACAGTCCCAATTCCATTAATAATTAGTTGTGGGATGTTTTTACACTCCATGGATTAGCCAAGTTTACACACTTGCAGAGTGTGAGCAGCTATATGGTAAGCTATTCTATTCCAGTAAATGTGAGTATAGCATACAATATAAATCTGTGCCTTGAATCAGCTTGGTATGCTGTGGAGACCAGTATAAGGAATGACATTACTACAGAAGAATTTTTGTGTCCCTCCTGGATCATAATTGTTTTGTATATATATGAAATTATCTGCTGATACACTGCAAGAACATTGCTGATCTGTTTTACTCACTTCCTGGGAAGATGAGAAAAACATTCTCTAAAGCCTAAATCAATTTCATTCATACACAGGAGACAGGAATTTTGCCCTGATAATGGAATGTGCAGATGCTGCTGGCTTCCCCTTTGGAAAGGGGAACAGGGCACAGCAGTTCAGATGCTTCTTAAAGGATGTGTGTGGACAGAGCAGATACCTCCTCCTAACTCTCTTCCCATTCAGCTATTTTTTTTTACTTTATTTACCTTCCTTACTTTCTTCTTGTTGCAGATACTGCAAGCTCTGCAGATACATGCAGCATAAGGAATGCGGTATTGACCCTGCATGTTCAAATATTGCCAGCGTCCTAGGACGTGCCCTCAACAACTCACCATACATGTTACTAAACCACAAAGCCACAGTTGTAATAAATACCTTCAGTATCTTGGAACACCTCAGAATGACAGTAGCCAAAGAAAACGAGCCTGACATGCTGTGGCCTGAAGTACAGCATGCCTGGAATGGAAAGTCTCATCTGTGAGGATGTGGAGGAAGGCACTCTGAAACAAACCCCATCCTACTACTAGCTGTCAATAAACATTTCTGGCCGAGACTAGAGCTTTTAGATGATCAGTATCCTGTAATGTGTCTGTGTACGTGTATGTCTCTTTGAGTCACTTCATGACAAAACCAACAGCAGATCCACTGGCCTCCCACTTCCGCGTAGCTCTTTTCCTGATGGAACCTAGGTGTTATCTGCACAGTACATAAGAAAATTTCTTCCTGTATAATATACAAAAATGTATATTTTTAAAAGTCATGGTTTGTAAATTGCGGACTGCAGTTGGTCAGCTGCTGGGCCTCAGTGGTTAATACCGAAACCACAGGCGTACATTGGAAAACGAAAGGTTACATTTTGATATAAGGGAAAGCCTTTTCACCCTGATGGCAACTTACATGGCTTGTATTGTGACAGCTACAATTTATTTTAATGCAGATGTAGATTCTGTCCATCATACCCATGGGTATGTTTTCATGTCTTTTGATGAATTAGTGCATAGGATGGTCACTGTATGAACTTATTTGGAAAATGTTAACAGTATTAAATGGCAGATATATGAAAGGAAATACGTTCTTCAAAAAAAAAAAAAAAAGTTGTTTTTCATACTTGGGGCTTGAAGCTATACTTTTGTGCCACCCTGATATATCTAATAGAGTAGAGATGCTTAAGAGGTAGCTGCCGCTGAACCTGGCTTCTAGTTGCTAGCCCTTCCTTAGTGGCCTGGCCTTTACGTTGTTCATGTGGCCGGTTCCATTTTTTGAGCTCTAAGAGCTCAAATGGACTGGAAGTGTTTCTCAGTGCAGTTACAAAGTCCCTAAGAACTTATTAACAGACAGAGCTTTCAATACTCAATAATTATTAATTTTGCCATGCCCCTCATTTGTCTGGTAGACGGTAGATGTCTTTACTCACCTGTCAGCTGCCTTGAATTTGTTCATAAAAGCCAAATGGACCTTTGTTTCTCTGCATCATTCCAGAAAAGGAAAGAACATTCCTTTGAGCATATACAACTATTCTTTCATTTTTGCTGGTTGTTTAAAAATTCTGCTGAAGCAAATAGGAAACAGTCAGTTCCCATGCAAATATTTTGTCACATGGTTTGCACAGCTAAATACGAAGCATGTAGCTTCAGTAATTAGCTGCATAAGCTTTGTCATCTATTGTTGGGTAATGACACCAGCCACTTCTGCATGGAAGAGTCTTTATGCAGCTCAAGGCCTGAGTGGCTACCTCTACTCTGCAGAACACCACCAATGAGAAGGGATATAGGGAGAAGCATGTTCTTTCCAGAATTTTCCTAAGAATCCTTGAAGGCTAAAATCATCTGGTCTTTTATTTGAAAGTTCATAATTTGAATCCCACTTTACCAAAACATTATTGTAAACTGCTGTCTTACTATCTGCCTTCTGGGGGGCTTTTCTCTGGATCTATCAATTAGCCCTGATCTTTTTCTATGCAGGGACAAGGAGTCAACAGCAGAGCGCTTCTGCTCTGCCATATTCCCTATAGTGGTTAGGGCACAGCCTTGAACTACGTGTTTAAAACAGATTTCATTTAAGTGGATGTTGTTGTATCTAGTGCTACTAGAGAGGTACCAGAGTTAAGAGTGTAACAAGCTCTATATTACATTAGGTACTGGGTCCTGCCATTGTATATTGTATATTATTGTATATTGTATATTATTGTATATTGTCTACCAGTTGTCAGAAATGTTCCTAAGGAAACTTAAATGAAACACTGCTAAGATTAAACAAGAGATGAAAAATATGTCTTCTGAGATGAGAGAAAAAGTTCTAAGGGAATTTACATGACAAACAGGAAGAGATCTCTGCAATTTTGGACTTTGGTACTTCAATTCTGAATAAATCCTCCCCAGCAATGGAATGCAATGGATGCAATGGAGTGTAATGGATGCATTCTTTATGTATCCAGCTGGTCAGTGAAAGCTGTTCATCACTTCTCTGCAACATGGATGGTGGATTTGTGTTATCATTCCCTGGATTGCAGCAGACAAAATCATCTAGGTTAGTTTAACTGCTGATCTAAACTAACCTGCTTAAATTTGCCGGAGATGTATTATAGACCACTGGAATGAATTGCTCCACTGGCATAATTAGCACCTCCAGCACCGAGGAGTGATAAAACAGGTGGAAACAGCAATGTCTCCCATCCTCACAGCTGTACTTGGGAGAAGATATGTTTCCATGGTCTTACTTTGAACTCTCTTTCATAAAAAATTAAAAATCAGCTGGAGATAACAGTGGGTATAAGGGTATCTCCCATTATCTGGTTAGCTGGATTGACGAATGAGAAGGACTATAATTAAGCAAAATAATGACTTTAATTAAAATCACTTGACTAACAGGGTTTAATTCAAAGAGACGAGAAAAAATAAGAATAAATGAGGTACATTGTCTTGTTAAATATCTACGACAACACTGAAACCCATCATCAGATCAGGAGTCTTCTAAGAAATGGTGGAAGCCTCATTTGAAATGTCAGGTCAAATTACACAAAAGTATTTGCCGTACAAGAACTGAGTAATCCTGCAGTGACAGAGGATCCTGCATCAATTGACCTGATTCTCTCAAAGTCTTCTCTATCTGATCTCAGCTGTCCAATGCAGAGTCGCAAGAGTAAGCTGCAGGCCAAAACCAGAGAGTACAGGAAGATGGCAATAATTTGGTGTCCTCTACTAAGAGCATAATCAATTTTCCTTGCTGCAAATTATCCTCATATTAAAAATGATAGGAGTAGATTTTGGATGAGAAAATAAAAGGAGGTTTTCATCTTGAAAGATATGTTTTGTGAGATTACTTTGTGGCTGACAAAATGTGTTGCCACATCGTTAGTCTGGTGACTAGAAGGCTTCTTGTTTAATTTTATTTGCAAATAGCTGCAATATCCAGCATGTGATGAGAACAACATGACTGACTGAATTCTGGGCTGACAAGCCCAAACTTATGACGGTTACACATGTTTTACACTCTATGTGACAGTCTTCCCATTCTCACGCATGAAATTTCCGTTTTCCTATAAGCAGTGCTATTAAAAAATAATCAAGCTAGCTACATAAAAAGCTCTGAATATACACCCAATGATTAACAATATGTAACATATTAAGCAGGAAGAAAACATAACTTTTTTATTAATGTAGACTCTCACTTCAGAAGTTATGTAAAATTTGAGGATTTCTAATGGAGGATATTACCTTGTTAACACTGTTAAATGCACTCCATTTGGGTATACTATTTGCAAAGAATGCAACTGTCTGAGTTTTGTGTTCTTGTAATAATCTTCCTACTGCTTTAAAATGGTCTGGTTTTGAGACCTCTGCAAACTGTCATATTTAGCCTTTTGCTGATGATGATACTGCTGAAACTTATGCTACTTCTTTCAGTGTCCCTGCTGCTGCCTGCACAGTGAAGGCTGCAATGGAAATCTGCCTCTTCACTTCTTCCCAGGCTCCATGCTGATCTGCTTTGCTTTCGATATCAAACAGGGCATCGTAGATTCCTGGGAATGATTCTCCTGCATACTTATTATGGCTGCTTGGAGCAAAGATGACATTTCTGTAGGGAAAAAAAATATTCTGCATTAGGAAAAGAAAATGTATTTTTTTTTCAAATAAATATAATCTGTCCCTGTATCAGCTGTCAAATTATTGACAATGAAGATGCAAATAAGTAATATTCTAATAGTATCTATAATCTATGAAGCAAGAAAATAAAATGAGCTATGTTATTCCATATGAATTCAAGAATAATAAGCTGTAGCTAAAATGACTAGAGCTAAAGCTGTCTAAAGTATTTGCCTTTGCCTTGCCTTAGATAGAAAGATAAAGAAAAGTCTTTCTCACAGACATGCACACATTCTCTGACAGTTAAAGGCATGCTTTGAGGTAAGAAAGCTGAAACTTTTAACAAAAACTTCTCAAGAACTATGAGAACTATAAGGATTCTAAATCTTAAGAAGTTCACTTGCTAGAAGTACTTGTAGCGGAAAGACTGTTTTGAATTATAGAGAGTGGAAGAAGAAAACAAAAAGCTACACTTGACTTTTTACTACTCTGCCTTTAAAGAAAGATTTATTACCTAAATGGGATAAGAGAGAAGAGTTCACTTCAGTACACTCCTGGCATTACTCCTGAAGTTACTTCACTCTACATCATGTTTTCTAGTATGGCTATTCTGCTATAATTAATCAAATTTAGATGTTCCAATTTGCACCATATTTTTCTTTTAACTCACAATACTTCCTAAAGATCCTTTACCCATGAAATGATTTCATCTGAGTCCAGAGCCAAATTTTTAGATCTGGTTAAGAGCTCATAGAAAATGGATTTACTTATTCTTACAGGCTTCTGACAAGACCCTTGCATTCTGTACAGTATACCTCACTGAATTTTTTCCTAAAATTTCTTTTAAATCGCATTTCTCCTATTCACCTACTTTTACTATGTTGAAGAGAATCATTATGCTTCCATTGACAAACCTGTAAATCATAAAGTGATTTTCCTAAGAGCGAGAAAGCATACAGAGAAACCAAACAACAAAACCAAGTATTCCTTACCTGTAGAATGGCCTGTCAGGTAGTCCAAGAGGATCAATGAAAGCCCGTTCTAGAAACATGAGTTGATCATTTAAAGATCTGAGAGCAAGTAGGCTAAAAAACAATAAAATAAAAAGAAACAAGAGGAATATGTTAACTGCAAAATGATTGCTCCACTTTCATCCTGTGCCAGGGCACTCACAGCTCTGGATTTAGGAAGGAGAATATGTCCAAGATGTTGACCTATTCAAGTTCAGTGGCCACAGAAAACAGCCCATGTCAGCTAACCTGCACTGATCTAGACTGTGAGACAGTCTGATTTATAACCTGAAAGTCTCCTACAACTATTCCTAAAGGACAAGGAATAGCATCAAAGAAAATTTTCTCTCATGCCATAGCTTAATTCTACATCTCCCTTTCATTACTCTGTTTAGGCAGGTCATTATAACAGATTTTTAAAGACCTTATTTTCCACAAAGCCAAATAAAATACCATATCACCTACAATCCCCTCAGTAAAATCATATTTACTTTCATGCAGAACCACATCAGCTGAGGAACCTTGTGGTGTTAGAATCATCCTTTGAGTCATCCAAGAACTGTTTTTTCTGACTGCACAGATCACAAATTCCCTAGAGCACAGATCATCTGTGTCTGTGCGCTTTGGATTACTCTGAGCGTAGCACTGATGCTTAAAAAATATAAAAAAAACTGTTAAGAAGAGTGTATTGAATGTACATATGTCTTGTAGTCTACACCCTAAGTGACTTATTGCAGAGCTTCGAGGCACTCACCAAGAGAGACTGAGGTGAAATTTATATAACTGTAAGTCTAGAGTACTCTATTACTATTAATGAAATTGTTTTAAATTTGCATTTATGTAAATGAAAATAGAATCTAAATGATTGAATTAATGCTTAGATTATGTCATCCACTAATGACATGATTTTGAAATGAACTTTTTCATTTGTTGCTGTGCCATATAACTTAGCATGACATATTTTTGACATGGAATCACTAAGGTTAGCAGTAAAATGATTTCTTCTGTATTTACTTTGAAACCTCATCTATGTCTGCTGACATATTTAAGTGGCTCAGAAAAATAAACAGATTGAGATTTACATGGTAAATCAAATATATAAATTGACAGGAGCAATAAAATCCAAATAAGTAAGGAAGGCTCTGAGAGGGCAGGGAAATTTGAAAATGGCTCATAAAAGAGAAAGTAGAATCCTGGTTATAAAGACAAATTCTCTGCTTATCCAAATGAGCCTTTCTGAAGTATACTATAAACACACATAAATATGAAGCCCATGTACATGTCTATCTATTAGGAAATTGTCAATTCCTTTATCTTAAAACTCACCACCATTAGAAAGATGGCTCTTATTCTCATCTTCCCTATGGACAAGCATACAACATGCATTCTTTCCAAGAACATAACTATAAATACACATATGGCCTAGAGAGACTGAATTAAGAATCGGGTCAAAAAATAATAAGGACTTTTAGCAGAGGTGGCATATAGAATTTCTGTAAAGCTTGTCAAAAAGCCTGGCAAGGCTATAGCCATGGTATAGTTATTCTCTGCATTAACTGGTATCAATATCTTCAAAATTACAGAGTGCTGACAATTGAAAATGCTGAGTTTACATTTTTTTCTTTAATGATATTCCAGTCATAAAACCCTAGGATGTTTTCTGCACTTGTAGGGACTGACACACCTGAGCTAGTTCTGCTCGTGATGACCAACATCTTGTCACATTCATGTACACTCCTGGCATTGCTCCTGTCAAGAACTGACACTCATTAGCTTGGACACTCTTCAAAGCTAACACAGCTAGACTCAGTCTCTGCAGTGTCTCAGATGTCCATGCTCAGATGTTCAACACTCCTGCATTTTGTTTCTTGGTATAGCTAGACATCTAAAGACAGGATTCCATAAGGACTCAAAATGGAATAAATGACTGACAGTCATTTGTCACCAAGACTATTTGTGGAACTAAATGCAAGCAAAGATTATGCTGTGTGAACCTAGAAAACTGCACAGATTACTTGTCTGGAAGACAAAATTGTTCAACTTACTTATTATTATCTATTTGCTGCAGGTTCTCATGAAAGCGAGCACAGACTTCTGTAAAATTTTTCACAGCTGAAAACAGAGCATCTAGAGGAAGCAGGATGGAAGTACCTTCAGATTCTGAAGAAATCACTTAACAAATCAAATTCTTAATATTAACACTACTTCTTTTTCACGCTTTGGTAGTTCTTACTGAATGAAAGAAAGATTATAAGACCCCATATTCCTATGTTAAAAAGTAAATCTATGTGGCCTTGTGTGAAGCAGTGTCTTGGAGAGAACAGAAATTAGTATTTCTGTGAATATTGTTATTTGCTACTTAAAGAAAGCACACTGTCAGAACTGGACTATTCAAGTAGGCACAGGTTTTGCAAAGCACAGCAGGAGCAAGAAAGCAAGCGAATGAGTGAGAGAAAGAGGATGTATATCGGTATAGGTATCTGAAAATGATTATTAGTAGTCAAATAAGACTGAGTTGTACATAATATTGTCAATAGAATATACCACAATAAAGAGGAGGTCTCCCAGGTAAGGGACAGTTTGTGAATCCCTATTATGTGAATAAAATTTCACATGCCAGCACAAGATCCTTACTGCAGCACAGGGGTGAACCATGGCTGCTTGAGCAAACTTTCAGTCGAACATCTCAAGAGGCTTGCAATCACCATCACTGAACTGAAACCATAAACTGAAATAATGAGAAGTTCTAACTGGAACATAAGGAATTGTTTCTTTTTTCTTTTTTTTTTTTCACCCAGAATATAGTCAAGCACTATTGCTCAAAGAGGTTTTGCTGACTCTGTCCTTGAAGGTTTTCAAGATGGCTAAAATTTCCAATTGTTTGGAATATGACTCTTGTTTTATTCACTGTTCATGCAGAACGAGGCACAAGTTCATGACTAAGACTTACACATAAGATAAGGCACTGCTAGCATTAAGAGGACTGTGATGAAAAATTGTACATACCAAAGGATACACTGTATTTTGATAGTTGCTCTTCATGGTTCTTTGACAAATTGTAGATGACATAAGCATAACTGCTCACAGCTGCTGCATAATCTCTGCAGTCGAAGGGAAGGACAACAGAGTTGGCCAGTTCAAACACCAGCCCTCCCCGTACCTGAGCCACTGTCAGATGATTCTTGAAAGTGGGATCATAAAACCTCTCCACGATTTCATAGGTTTCATAGACACTGTGGTAGACTGGATAGCTGCTATATTTTTCTACATTCTGAAACAGAAACAAATGATAACAAACAAAACCATTATTAAGGTCAGCTGTGGACATTTCAGCTTTGTTTGAAAACCTTTGCTGTGAAATTCAAAGCACTGGAAAGTGTTCAATTCACACTAGCCCTCCCTCACCACTTCAGAAAATCAAATAAGAAGAACTGCTCAGTGATGTCTCTCTTAGACATTGACCTTATGATAAGATGAATTTTGCTGTGGAGACATCACTCCAGGTCACACCAGGGCCTAGGTAAATATCTAGGAAAAGACACATAACTGTCAGTTGGCTAAATTTAGGTGAAATTGCCCCTCCTCTCTTTGACTGGCTCTTGACTGCCATTTTTGTCTGTGTCTTTGGATATGTTTTTTCAAAATAAAAGATCTCATTGCATAGATCATCCCTTGAACATTTCTGATTTGGTTTCATCTCACTGTATGCTGCAGAGTCAAACATATCTTCGCCATTAAAAAAAAGAATCACTGCTGAATTCAAAGCTTCATAGCTCTTCTTAAATCATTCATAAGCTATCATAAGCCACTCATAAGCCTTCACTATCCACAGGCAGTTCTGAGAATACCCATTTACTCTAAACAAGGGTCTTTTATCTTCTGTTTTAATCGATACCAAGTTGACTGTTATTCCGATTTATTAAATAATTGTGTTGTAATAGCACTTTACAGCTGGGACTCTGCTCTGGCTCACCAAACAGAACCAAAAATGATACTCCCGTTCCCAAAAGATGGCAATCTCAACTGCTGAATTACAGTTGATATTATTCAGACTGTTACATGGGAAACAAAATTGCAAAGACACAGGCTTACCCAGTTTTTACTGTAACGGGCTCTGCCGGAAGCGATGCCAAGCCGTTGAAAAAAGACCTCGAAGTCATTGCCAGAACCCAGTTTATTTATTCTTTAACAAGAAAGAGGAAAATGCCTTGAATGACAAGGATTTAAATATCATTTTTTGTAAGTTTCCAAGTACCACTGTAAGTTATTTATTCTCTAGTCTCTAGTATCACACAGTCACTCCCCAGCATATTCCCTCTGTCAGTATTCCCCAAATTTCCTATGACCCCTACATGGCACACACTTCCTCCCATCATAGGCTCAGAAACCCGGACTTACTGTAGAAAAATCAGACACTCCAGAAGATAATTTGACCCACTATCTGTAATCATTGGAAAGACCCAAAGACAGCTTCTCGCATATCCTTTATTTCTTTTATCACTGACCTGGGTACCTCTTTATATTCTCTTGATGGGTTTTTTTTATGCCAGCTCTCATATAGAGATTTACCTTCAAAGCCCTCATCAGGACTTGGTATCTAGAAAAAATGCATTGTAAAAAAAGACAATTTTTTAAAATATTACCAAGTGATAAATCTAAACCCTGTCATCACTTCAAGTCTATTGCTTAGAGCAATGACTAAGTTCTAAACTTAAATCCCTCAGTCTTTCCGAATCTCCCCTTAAGCATTTCAAAAACACAGCTTTTTTCAGAGGAATCATTTGCTAAAAATATATAGTTTTAGATGGGGAAAAAAAGAAAAAAAGCACAGGGAAAGCAAAACATTTCAAGTCAATATTCCCTGTATGAAATCTTCTGATTATTCATTATGAGATTTTCAGCCATTTAATGTAAATATTCAAAACATAATAACCTGCAAAAGCAAAGCTATTTGTTTTATTTTGAGACAAAAAAACCCCAGTTCTGTCTTGGGTTACTTCAACAGTGATTCTTCATTTTTTTAGTTCAGGATTTTCATGGATTCAGTAGTTATCTTAGAAAAGTAAAGTGTGGAATATTTGTACAGTGGTCAGCATAGCTGCTGTAGAGAAATAAAACCCACTGCCATCATAATGTTAATTCCTACCACTATTTTCAGACAGTTCTTTAGATTACTGAGCAAAATAAATGCTGCAGGTGTTTTTTTATGTTTTCTTAATTGGCAGAGAGTTGAAGTATTATTATTTTTTATAAGCAATCAAAATAAAAATAATGTATTTGCCTTTTTTGGCCATGAAGCTAACTGTTCATGAAACAGTGTTAATGCATTTTGCCATAGATTAATTCAGGATGGGATCATGAAGGACCTGCTTCCTGATCAGCATTCTTTGCAGACAGTAGCTACCAACAAACCATGGTAATATGCATTTGTCATAGTTTTTGTTTACTGCTCCTTAGCTTTTTTACTGGTATTTAGGTCAACATTTTAACAACGATTCTTTGAGACGCTGCAGACCTGATTTTCTGACAGTTTTGAACACCTGCACTTAGAATGGTTTCCTTGGGAACTGCAGGTGATCAGCACTTCTGCAGTTCAAGGCAGAAATATCTTTAGCTGGTCACCTAATTTTAACAGAAGTAAATTTTATTTATTTTTTTCCAACTGCAAAAAGTGATTATTCAAAATTTTTAAAGTTCATTTACTTTTGTACCAGGCTAACAGCAGCTTTCAAGAAATAACAAATTACCTTGGAAAAAACAGATGGGTGAATATATACAGCAGATGAACAGAGACACAGTAGTCACACAGGACACAGAGTAGCTGAAGATGTATATAGATATTTATATATACAGACATATATATACGACACACACATAAAAGACAAATTAAATGTTCCTGAACAGATGCCTCCAATACAAACTGACAGAAGAAAATGCCAAAATAAAAGATTTATTAGTGGCTGTTCTCTAAGTTTCACTCTTAGGGCAAGGAGCATCTTACATGTAAGAGTGAGGTTCTTTGCTGAGAATTACATGGCTGTTAGCTTAAAAAGAATGAATGCAGTTATAAAAGAAAGTAACATTTCACATGCTATTTTATATACAGAAACCTGTCCAATAGGTGAGCACCAAGCAAAAATCCTGCTGGAAACTGGTTCTCAAAGGCCTGGTTCTGCACCCTTTCAAAGACTTGACTCATTCATACAACATATCAGCAGGTGGCAGTGAAATAGATAAACAGTATTTGATAGAGGTGGCTGACAATTTCAAGCAATATTACCTCTTTGGTCAGGCTGTACACCAGCCTGTACATAAGCGGGGTGCAATCTTTCCCCCAGCCTGTACATAAGCGGGGTGCAATCTACTCTTAGTGTGTAGTTTCCTGGAAGACAAGAAAAACTGTTTTTACTAGAAAGCTAGTTTTACTTATTTGAGACTTTGTGCCACTATTTGTAAGCAAGAAGGGGCTTAGAGCTACATGCCATCTACAAGGAAAAAATTGATTTTTTTGGTGTTCAAGGGTTCTCCTAATTCAATGCAGTTTGGGTTAGGATTCAGTTTGTACTGGTTTAAGATGAACTATAGTTCAGCTTTTGAAGTAACCATTATGCCAATTACTCATATTATGAGAACAGGGGCACTTTGTTCTCTCCCTCCCCACAGCTTCCCAAACAGTGTAGTTAGTGCAACACATTGCTTTCCCTAAGCAACATGAAATATCTTATGATTCTGGGTTATTGTTTCACTGTATGTCTCACAGACATCTGTATATGCCATCACTATTGCTGCAAAATGCATGTCAAGGCTATATACCTTCAATGGAGGAATCTGCATTGATATAAGCCACTCCTCGTGCCTGTAATATTTTGGCATTCTCCTGTAAGAAGAAAAGAGGAAGAAAATGTTGATGAGCTTTTTTTCTACCTCAAAACTACTTTCAGGTTTGCTGGAGTAAACAGCAGCTGTTTCAGAGAGGCATCAGACACCCTCCTGTAGACAGTCACACATACTTGCTATTTAATAATGAAACTCGTGTATGTGTGTGTGTGTGTGTGCGCATATAAGAAATAGAGAAAAAGAGGGAGAGAAAGAGAGAAAAAGACAGAGTGTGTGTGCAAGTGGAACATGCAGATTTTCAGTGATCTGCCCTGTGAAAATTTCTAGTTGAATGCTTACTGTTTTACCTCGGCCCACTCTGTCGATCCTAACAAACCAAACTCCTCTGCATCCCAGCTTGCAAATATCACGGTTCTCCTTGGTCTCCATCCTGCAATAAAAGACCACAAAAATATATTACAAAAATAGAGACTGCAGAGTACATACTGGTAACCAACATTAAAACAAATGTCAGTGTGGAGAGGTTTTTCTTTTATCCTAATCTGTGGAGATAGAGGAACTTTTATGGAACACCAACTCCTTTACTAATACAATCTAACAATGCTTTACTCATTTTTTAATCAACTCAAATCTACTGTAGCATTTGCAATATTGGGACAAACACAGTACTATTTTTCTTCTCTCAGCTTTAGTGGCAATGAAATTTTTGAGAATTCAAAACCATGGACAAATTATAAAAGTATGTGCCTCTGTGTAGATTCTGGAAAGAAAAATTTCTGCTATTTGTATGATTAGTCTGATACCTAATCTAACAGAAATATATTTTGATATGTTTCATTTCTATTACTGCATTTCTTTGACCTGTTTCTCAAATCACAGATTTCAAAACTTGAAGGCATTCTCTGCAACTCTGACCTCATGTTCCAAGTGAAGAGCTATCACTTAAACTTCTGCATTTCACATCTAACTAACTCAGGTGAACTGGAATTGGCTATGTTGTCCTGTGTCTCCATCTTTGCTCCATTTTCTTTGAGGCTATTGGTGCCTTTTCATCTTTTGCTCCCTTGATTCCTTTCTTTCTTTCTTTTTCCTTTTTTTCCTCACAGATACCGAGTTGTAACTGGAACTGTAATTAATAGGTGCAGGACATTGTGCTATTTCAGAGATCAGTGAGATACACAATTGGATATGATGCATACAATAGTTATATACTTATTAGTGATACCTATAGCAAATACCTAATTTAATAATTTTCATTTCAAAGCCTTGAATTTGCAAAACATATAAGCATGCCTTTAAATATAGGCTCAAATATCAGAAAAATCAGTGGGTACAGCCAAAAGTAGGGGTTTTAGTGTGCTTTATTCTTTCACTACATTACCTTCCTTTTTTAGTTTTCCAAAGCTCCTCACAATCTCATGAACCACAGCGGCCCCACTCTGAGGATCAATTCCACCAAACACCCAAGAATCACGGTGGCCTCCCAGGATGACATATCTGTCTAGAGAAATTAATTATGGAGGTATATTTAAAGAAACAATTTATTTTTAAAAAAGTTTTATTAAAAAAACCTACTATAGCAATGTTAATGGGAAGTAATTTCTAATTGTCTGTGTAGGCGTCAGATAATACACTTAATAGTTTAAAATATACATAATGGAATACCAAAAGACTTTTTAAATCTCCAAAGGATTCTTTCTGCATTTTAAGTTAATGTTCAAGAACTTGTCAAATGAAGTAACTTGATCCCATGAGATTAAAATAGTCTAAATTCCAGTGCCATAATCTTATTTCTATTATTAGAAATATTGCAACTTTCCCTTAAAGACAGAAGCATCTTTCCACATTGTACAATATAAGGCTTCATGATAAAGGTGACCAGCTAATTATATCTGTTCACATCAACCTGCAACACTGAAGTATGCTGGCAGTAGTTCTAGGAATGTAATATACAGTTAAATATAAAAAAAAGGTGTCTAATATACGATGGAAATGTGGTTAATATGATAAAAGACAAACTAGACCTCTGATACTATACGATGGTAACGGTTGTGTTTCAGGCAACAGCCAAGTCATGGATTAAATGATATTATCATCTTGGAGATGTCCTTGGGTCCATTTTTTAGAGTGTAAAAATCTCTTTCATTATGAGAGACTACAAGATAATTAACAAATCAATAATGGTGTAAGTTATATCTTCAGAAGGAAAGAAAATCTTTACAGACTTGTGCTATCCACAACTTCCATCTGTTTTTTGAACTCCTATAGCTCATAACCAATTAGCAGGGAAAAATGTCTGCTCAAAATATTCGTTTACTTGAAGTTACTTGCCTGAAGACAAAAATTTCTGGCTAGGTTATGACTCCTTCTTGAAGCTCAGCATTTACAGTGCAAGTAATCTAAAGCTGAAGTAATCATCTATGAAAACTTGTGCAGTAAATATTTCAACAGAAATGATCATATAGTGCAATATCTCAGAGAAAACTCTCCTCTCTCATTGCCCCCATTGCCCTATTACTAGGTGCAGAAGTCACTGGACACCCACATAACACTGAAAACAAGCAACCTTACCTGGTTCCACTGCGCCTCTGATGGTTCCGATCACATTGTAAATCCTTGTTACTTTGTTGTTACTATGAATGTGTAATTTCACCTTTCTAGTATATTGGAAAGAAAACTCAAAATGAAAACCCACCATTAGTGAATAAAACATCTAGTATTTTTTATAAGTGTATAATATAAATTGTTTGTAATGAAAGAATTTTGGCCAAATTTAGCCTATGTCAAAATGAAGTAAAACTGTAAAAATTTCACTGCAGTTTTTCTGAATTTATATTTGTGTAACTGGGAGCAGAATTTGGTCCCTCAAAGCTATCTATTGCTATTGATGTCAATATGATATCTTGACATTACATTACAGTTAAATCACTTTTTCTGGAAAACCTAACTTCACTACGTTGTTTTTATAAGACAACAATTACGACCAAAAGCTGGACCCACATAAATTAAAAGAAAATTACAGTTCAAGTTCGGATCTCAAAAAATATCCAGTCTTATCAAAGAGTTTGTCAAAGTCTAGAAGCTTTCCAAATGAAACCGTTGCAAGATTTGCTTTAATCTAAAGCAATTTGTACATATTCATCCAATCAGATATAAATCTGCTGAAGCTTTGCACTGAGTTCAGATCAGCACAAGAAACAGCCAGAACCAAAAGGATGACTTGAATAGTCTCAACTGTTCTATCTTTGGTCATATTCTGTTGCTGTAGCTCTATTTCTCTGACCCTTCCCTTCTTTTTAAAGGAAAACTGACCTTGTAGAATAATTTGTTGTGAAACCAGGACCAATGTTATAAGATACATTCAAACTTCCTTTCCAGCTGCTGTCTGGTGGTGGAGGACCTCCCATGTCACTATCAGGAAAAAAATATATAGCTGAGGATTAGTTACAGTACCTTGCAACAGCAAAAAGCACAAGTGAGGAATCAAGACCCAAGTTTTTAGGTCTTATACAAAACAAACCAAAAAGATGGTCTTTGCCTTGGAAAGTTTGTACTATTTGATTCCACAGGAGAATTATCCATGTTTTCAACTACATAAACACAAGTAAATTAAACATATACAAGAATGGTCCTGGGTGACCTTTTCATGAATCTACTCTTATGTTGGGAGTGCTCTCTCAGCAATCAAACTCTTTTTGCATACAAACTGTCTCTTGTAAACAGTCCCTGGAATCTTCAGTTCCTTGAACTGAAACTGCAACTGGTTCAGGAGAGTATTAACTGGCACAGAAAAAAAACATTTTGTTAGTATAGCCAATATGTTTCAGAGTCTGTATATGGTCAGTTTAATCTGCTAGTATAGACACAGATGGTTTGTTTTAAAGACTCCTAAATTGGAAGAAACATGCTGAGTTGGTCCAAGCAATTTTTTCTTGTTCCATTGTCAAAGGTAATTTCTTTTTTTTCTGCTACCCAGCTGGAACTTCAGTAATCCAGTGCACTAGAATCAGCCCATAACTACTCTGAAGGGTTTACTCTTTCGGTATGAACTTGTGAGGCATATAAGGGAAAATACAAAAAGCTGTGCTGCATGTTCTGCTTTAGGCAAAATGTCCTTACTGTAGGCAAAAGCAAATCCTTTACTGCAAATACATACTTCAGTCAAGCTTTGTTTCACAGAAAATTTCAGCACGTCTTCAAGCTCTCTGTTTATTTTTATGTATAAATATGACAGAATAAATAATAAGAAGTTATAGTTTCTGAAAAACTCAAAACTATTTAAACATATTATTATGAGCAATTATCCTCATAACAGGGATAAGTGTAAAGTTTGGAGATATCCATGTCCATAAAAGTTTGGAAGGAAATATCTGTTACAATGTTAGTGAACACAAGACATGAAAAGACACTGAACACATGAGAATTATGCCTTATATGCAAGTAAGTAGCTTCCATTTACTTCTGGGAAAACTTGCACATAAAACCAGGGCAGAATTTCCTTTCCTAGAATGCAAGTCTAAAGCAATGCAAAGCACTGTTATATGTAAATCTGAAACAGCAATTTTATCACCATTCCCTGGAATTATCACACATTTTATCTTTCAGCAGATACACAGACTTTACTTCAATGATAGGCAAATTTATTGCTTGAGTGTACCAGCTGATCTAAGAAATATAAGTGTTAAGATCATTCCCTTGGCAAATAGGAATTACATGTATCCTCCATAAGGGAAGAAACATCTCCATCAACTGAAGAACCAAAGCATGTTCAGCATTAAAGAAGCTGAAAATTCTGAAAGTCAGTAAGTTTTAGACACCTTTCATATTTTAGCCCAAACTTGCAGAAGGACTTTGAGGCACCTCTTGCAGTACTCCACAAACATCAGTGGGATACCTGCATTTTCCTACAGAATTAATGGGGCAAAGCTGGACATCTCCAAAATAGGCTGACAATACGCTGCACATGGATTCAGAAGGATAATTCAGAGGGGATATAATTTAAACATAAACATCTAAACCATGCTGACCAACACAGAAAACTGGCTCACTCTTTTCTTTAAAATATGGTCAAGGAAAAGGAGAAGTTGTTTACTCCTCCTTTTGATTATTCATCAGTGCCTAATCTTTACTTCTGGCATTTTTTACATGGCTTATTGTGTATTTTATATTTAATGATCTGAGGAAGTAGCTGTTCACTGTGTTAGGTTTTGTAATTAAAGGCTAGCTACACAAACATAAATGTCCAGAAAGGATCACAAGGATCACAGGAGCAATGACAGCATAATCAGCAAAAAGCGAACCCTGAATTGGCTGCTCCTAAAACCATCATAGGAGAAGGATTAGCACATTGTCCATGGTGAGAAACCCTCCAAGTTGTGTCAACCAGAGAAACTCTTCCCAGAAAAACTTGCAGATGAAAGGGGTAATTGCTGAATGAAGGGGTACAAGGCAAATTATGATATGCAGAGAACATTTTGGGACTTTGTAACAAACATATGTTTTAAGAGAAGTATGGGGATGTGCCCGACTTACTATGTTTGTTTATACAGAAAATGGTCCAGCCAGTAAAGGGTTAGCTGGTGAGTACATCTGCCTGGCCATGCCCTGTGCCTGATCACCACAGTCTGTCCTATCTTTTTGTGACGGATATGCTCCTTCCCCAGCTCATCCTGACTTCTC
>NW_010586471.1:429464-442772 GCF_000705375.1 Tinamus guttatus
TAAACTTTACTTTGTAACTGTGCACAAATCCCTTAGACATAAACCGTTGATCAGGAATGGGACTAGGACTGGATCCAGCCGCACCCAGACTCCTGTCAAAAGGAGGTTGGAAAGCAAGGGGGTCCAGACTGAACCTCATGGTTCATAATGGGAGGGTCTCCTTGGTAATTCTGTGCATCTTGAACCTCCATGCAATAAATAATAAGTGACCTTGCCATAGAATCTCATGAAACCACTGTCATTATCAATAAAACCTATTCCTGTTTCTTTCCCATGAGTGAAGTGCATTGTGTCACTCACCCCCACCCCCACTTGTTCAGTGACACTTTTTATTCCACTATATTCTTAACTAGTTTTCTAGGGAGGGCTCTCTATTCTGTGTGTGTGTGTGTGTGTGTGTGTATGTGTGGTAAGAGATCTAAAAGCAACTGCAAAGGGGGGCAGCAACTGGACAGACAGGGGTTGTGTGTTTCCTTGGGAACTTTTAGGCCTGTGTGTGCACTCGCTACCAAACTTCAAGATAGAGTAGCTGCTGCGTAGGACAACAGGTCTAGGCGCAAACTGACTAAGGAGACCATCGGTCTGAGAGACAGCTAGTGGAAAGACCAGACATCCAAGTATCTGCTACTGAGGAGACCACAAACTGGTCTGGACCAGCTACCAAACAGACCTGTTAGTGTTTCTGTTTGTGTGATGAGAAGGGGTTTGAGCACTAGCAACTAGAGCGAAGCTGCAGAGTTTGGGAACTCATATGTCCAGATGCCACTAACCGGAGAGACCCGTGCAGAACACCCGTGTCAGCATTGTGAACAAGGACTGAATTGCTCCTGTTTCCCAATGCTCATTAAAGGTACTTATGAACACGCTTTCTGGCACCAACACAGAACATTTGTTTGTCTTCTGGCTCAAATTAAGATTCCTGTAAAGATGAAAAAAAGAGAGAAAAAAGTACCTTTTGTGAAGCAGAGAACCAGAAGACTGGAGAATATGTACTAGCATATAGTGTTCCCTTCATTACCACTCATTAGAGCAATCCCATCCCAATTTACTGATGTAAAACCATGCCAAGTGTCTTTGTTTTTAAGATCACTGTGTTTTTGAAGATTACTGTGTTTTTGTTTTCATAGGATTTCTGCATTTAATCTGCACATGTCCAGTGTGTGTCTATTACTACACAAACATATCTTTAAGAACAGGGATTGTGCTTAAATTTCAAAATAATTTAATGCATGCTGTTACTTTTGTGCATGCTTGTGTCTTTTCAGGATTAAGATTTGTGTTAATATAATGGTTGGTATGAGCTTATACTATAGTGCAAAAACAGCACTGTTTCACAATATTCAAAAAACTGAGAGAAAAAACACATAGTCAAAGCTATCTCAGTATCAGACCTCATGAATAAACACACTGATGGACTATTTTATAAATGCTCTTCCTAGCTAAGGCAGCTGTTACTGTCTCTGTGTAACAGATTGTAGAAGAGGTCTTGAATCCTACAAGAACAAAAGAATTTGATAGAATGAATGGGAGAGAAGGTTGTGGAGCAGTGAGAAGTCTTTCACCTATGTGCCAAGAGAAAGCAGCTTTGTACATCCATTTATGAAAGGAGCTTCCCCAGACAATCTATTTGTGCACCTTACATTTTCCTTACATGCAAACCTGAAAAGTCCATATTTGAATGCCCCGAATTTGAATTTGAATTACCTGAATATCACCTGAATATGGTGTTTTTCACTTTATACCTTACCCTCAACAGTAGTAAGTAGGCTTTTATTCCAGTCCTCTTTTGCTGTGCTTTCTAAGACCTTTATTCAATCTCTCTACTATAGTACGAATTCTGGTAATTGGTCCATATCTTTTTTTATGCAGTGCCCAAAATTGGAATCAATATTCTCAGAGACATCAGACAGAGCAAAATGATTACTCATGGGACTTACATATAAATTCCCCTACAAATACACACAATTACGTCGCCATGTTGTCCTGAATGCTTTTCTGTGGTTACCAACCCTAATACCCCCACTCCTTATCCATACAGATGGTGCAAATAATTATTCCTACATGCTAGAAGAAAGCACTTGGCACTCAAATATATCTTATTTCTTTCAGAATAATTATTTGGTCTGTTCGGATCATTATGCTGTCATCTGGCAACCTAGCAGCATTTAATAAGCACACTTTGTAGATATGCCCTTACAATGTTCCAGAGTCTCCGCAGGGTCTTTATTTTAGTTGAGAGAGCACAGACTTTAAGTAACAGAGAACAAAGTACTAGGCCCATCCCATGAGCCATAAATGACAAATGTTTCCTGGACAAATGGCTAATTTTATGATCTTATTTGTGGGTTTTTTTTTTGGTAAGAGGGAATCATGGCAGCCCTACAAATCATTGCCTTTATCATAATGATCCTTTCTTGATCACTCAGCACATATCTAATGCATAGTAACAGATACCAAAATGTGTTTACCTCTTACAGAAATCCTGATTATAAACAAATGTACTATTTCAACAACTACATTACAAGAAAAATGCAAAAGTCATTTCCCATTCTTTTCAAACACTCATGTCTTTTACAAAGCAATCTATTTAAAATTCCCAATGTGTTCTATTTACTTACCGCAGCAGTGACTCAGCATCATGATAACCAATGGGATGAACTGGAATTTTGGGAAGACCTACACCACTGTCTTTGTCTAATCGGTAGGTATATTCTGAAAACAAAATAAAACATTTATATTTGCAACTCTGAGAAGGAATTTGTACAATTCATAGCACAGTTCTAACACAGAAGTCAAAAATAATTATTTCATCCTTGAAACTGGGTTGACATTTCTACAGTGACATCACTCTTTACACTTCAACAACATGTTTTCAGAAACACTAACAAAAAATCTTCTGTTACTGTCTGCACTCATACATGCTAGCTGGCTAGGAATTTTTCAATTCATTCTTAATTATTTGGTTGAAATGTTTTTGGGTAAGAATATTTCTTTTCACATAAATGGTCTTTGGACAAATCCAAAAAGCAAGGACAAGAGCAAAGAAACAGAGAGTAGTCTGATCCTTGGAACATTCAACTGGGAACTTAAAAATTTTGCTAGATGTTAAGAGATGTAGATAAGCTCATTTTTATATAATATATACTCAGCCACTGAATATTCTGCTCTCTTAATGTTTACATGGAAAAAAAATATAGAACTCAAACACAAGTTTTTTTTTTTTTCAGAAAAATCTTAATATTCATAGTATGGTCAATCTTTTGAAAGCTATTTTTCTAGTAGAAAAATCTAGCAGATGTGGATAAAATGGGATTTTACTCCTCAATACAGCATTTGGAGGAACCTTTACTGTGTAAGGCAGACAGAGATTCATCAATCTAACATGAAAACAAATTCACTGGATCTAGTATGTGGAATTACAAATCATCCCCAAAGCCTACTGCTGCTAGGCTGCACCTGTGGACACATCCTCTTCCAGATCAAGTTGTACTGACCAAAGAGACAACCTTCCCTATCCTGTAGGGACTATTCTTCTTAAGGACTGCCTCCTTCTGACATGGATTGGTGTTTCTCCTTCTCAGGGCCTGGTGTGAGCGGTCCTTAACACGTATCAGACAAAATGAGCTGGATTTAATGTTAAATGAAATGTCTTAGGTAGAGCTCAAGCCAACAGCTGTGGCAGTGTGAGGTGAAGGTGAACTAGCAAGGAATGGTTCACTCTGCTCAACCTCTTCTGAAATCAGGAACTCACAGAATGACTTCTTCAGTGTCACTCACCCTTTGCAGGATAACCTGGTGTCAGAGGATCCCCTGCCCCATTCAGGTTTAATATATTTCCACGCTGAGCTCCTCCACCTGGCAGGTTCCAGCCAGCTGGATAGGGATTTACTCCTGGGGCGCAGTAGTCAGCAGGGTCAGAGTACAGAATGACTCCCTTGGCACCTGCCGATTCAGCATTCTTTACCTGCAAAGCAGATCTGTGGTCCTGTTCAGCCCCTTATAGCTTGCACAGCGGTCAAAGGTCAAAAGAAAGTATTATAAACTACAGCAACTATATCTCAAAGTCTTTTACACTGCTTGGCCTAATTAAAGGAATTTTATAGGAATTAAAAATCTATCCTATACCTGTCATACCACGCAATTTCCTGGAAGTACACAGGCAGATATTGGGTTCCATATGAATGTAAGAGATCTACTGCAGCTTCAAAAGTAAGGAAGGTAACTGCAGCAACGTGGAAACAATCCTCCAAGGTGTTACTACGTGAACTGAGATGATATTTTGTGGCTCAGATCAAAGCTATCACCAGGCCATTTTATACATCATGGATTGAAAAAAAAAGTATCATGAACTTTGAAGCAATTTATCTTTCAGCTAGTCATATATTTATCCCAGGTCACTGTTATTTACTGCATGAAGGACAAGTTTCACACAGAATTACCAAGGAGAGCCTGCTGTTGAGTCATGGGGTTCAGATTAGATCCTTTTACTTTCCAAACTCATTCTCAGAGGGGCCTGGGGTGACTGGATACAGTCTTAGTCCCAGACTTGGTCAATGGTTTATTCCTAAAGGATTATGTGCACAATGAATCCTAGATACAATATAGTAAAGTTAAAAAAAATAGAAACTTTCAGCATGCTACATTTGCATACCATGGATCTAGCACTGGATCACTTAAGGATCTCTTAATCTTGACCTTGAAAGACATCCTGCTGTAGGGGAGATCCTGGCGTGCAACCCATTGCCTTGCAAGGACTGCTCAATGGGCACTTGGGCTGTCCCATTATTTATGGGATAAAATGATCGACTTGTGGTCATTTTTTTCATACCAGATGAATTTTGGCTTGCAACAAGCTCAGTTATTCCCTATATATTGTGCTGTTTGTTATCTGTCTCCCCCAAGTCCATCAGCTTGTCCCCCAGCACGATGCAGCCATCAGGACTGATATTGCTGGTTATTCATAGCTCTATGAAAAGTTCAATTACACTAAAATCTCCAGAAGGCTTTAGGTAAAAATTTCAGTCTTTTTGAATGAACTAGAAGATAGCACAAGCAAGATTTTTATATAGATGCATTACCTTATTTCCTCTGAAGATCTTGCCATATCTAGCGATAACAATCTTTCCTGTACAGTTGATGCCCATTTCACGTTCTAGCTTAAAGAAGTCTTCAGTGCGGCCATAATTCACATACACTAATTCACCCTGATAAAAGGAGGAAAAATTTGAAACAAGAACGTCAATGAGTGTGTGAGAAGGAGGTTGAGATTTGGTAGGAGAATAAGCTAAGAACAAGTGGCTTGAGTATTGATTCTGATATGAATTCTTCCTTGATTATAAGTCAAATAGGCAAGTGACCTCTAATGAATTAGGTCCCTACAGTTACAGAATCACTGAGGTTCGTGCAAACTCTCTGCACGAATAGGATCCCCTAGAACATGTTGCACAAGATTGTGTCTAGGTGGATTTTGAGCATCTCCAGAGAAGGACACCTCACAGCCTCTCTGGGCAACCTGTTCAGTGCACTGTCACTCTCATAGCCAATTTTTTCCTCAAATGCAGGCAGAACTTCCCGCATTTCAGTTTGTGTCTATTGTCTCTTGTCCTATTGCTGGCCACCACCAAAGAGTCTGATCCCATCCTCTTGACACCCTCCCTTAGGATATTTGTACACACTCATAAGATCCCCCCTCAGTCTTCTCTAGGCTAAACAGACCCAACGCCCTCAGCCTCTCCTCATAAGCTCCAGTCCCCTAAATCAGAAGCTGCCTGACTTTGATCTCCACAATGCAAGATATCACTCCTCAATCAATTAGAAACAGAGAATAAGTGCTCTGAATATGGCCCCGGCTTCTCTTTGTTGCCTTTTTAAGAAGTTACAGTCAGTCTCAGAGAGCTGGAGGTATTTTGGACCCAAGCATCTCAGTAAATAGCAATTGTATCTTAAGCATCACAGTAAACTCATGCTTATATCCTATAAAATTCTGTGGAAGCTGTGTACTTACTTATTAAGTACACTTTGCAAAAGAATCAAGTATTCTTCACGCCTCTGTTTCAACCATGTTATTCAACACTTGATTCATCTTCCTTAATGTCAGGTACCTAGAAGATGTATGCACGGTTTACTGAGGTCAGGCAGCACTCTGAGACTAGTGATGAGAGTCTGGAAGTTCTGGAGAGTTTTCAGGCCAAACCAGTTTTAAACATCTTTCTTTAAGAAGGAATAAACTGCACTTTAAGGACACCTCTCATTGACTGTATATATAGATAGAGTTTCAAAGACTAATTTAGGGAGGATGACCATAATTTCAAATAACTAAAATCAGATGACAGGAAACTTTTCCTTAGTGGTGTTTTCTATATTATCAGGCACATCCAGAGAGATGGTCCATCTTAAACTGGAAAAGATACAAACTTAAATGTCCTACACTGATGAAATTCCCAACCAATTCAGGTTGGCTGATAATGCAGCATATAGAACATCCTGATAGAGTGTGGTAAAGTTATTTTAACTATACGGGTTTCAACACCCATCTACTCAAGTTGTAATTTCTTCTTAAATTAAACAAATTGAGCCAGATTCTCGATAAGTATAAATTAATGAAGCAAGGGAACTCTATTTAAGCAGGGGAACAGTTTCATACCTGCTAAAATTCTGGTCCTCTCTGTTCAGACAGTGTGTCAAACACAAGGATCATTCTTGGAGAGGCTCTCCTGAATTTATGCACTACATTTTCCTCACAATAAAATCAAAGGTAACTCTATTGAAATTGGGAAAGATTTTCTAGTATAATTAAGTTATTATAGCATAACATAACATAGCAAGATCTTTTGTTTCCTGAGCTTTCAGCAATACAAGAATTAAATACTGGTCTAAAAGCCCTATCAACAGAGATTCAGCATAAGATACATAATTTTGTTCTTCATTTTTGCATAAGCACTTTAGAATATCTAGTAGAAAATACTTAAGTTTGTAGGCTATCACATTTTTTCAGGTATGTTTAAAAATGCTCTGTGGATTAAGTTCTAAGGCTTAATTCAGTTGCCTAAACATCTAGCATCATTTGAGCCAGCCCAAAGCCTCCATGGACAGGGGTAGTAGATATACCACAGGATCCACAAGAAACATGTTCTTTTCTAGAGTGAGAGTCAGTCAGCAAACCCTATGGCATCTCAAATGCCACTAGACATCCATGTTTAAGTAACTAAACTGAATGACAGGTACTACACTGAGATGAGTTAAATTGTTATCTAGGGCCTGTTGATTGTATTGAATAAACCAAAGTCCACTGACTACCATGGAAGTTCAGACACCAAATATACATATGGACATCTAAATATATAAATTTATGTTTAGCCTGAAGCTGAAGGCTATGTGAAGTTGCTGGTTAATCTGGAGGCAGCCAGATTATACGCAGCTGGTATTGCCCACCTCACTGACCCTAAGTGTTTCCATTTTTGTTTCTGTAACAGTGCAGGAATAAAACTGTCCCATGTACTGAGAAGCAGAAATAAGGTGAAACTATTTCTAAATTTCTGCAGGGTTCACTCCAGCAGATAGATGAGTATCACACTATGACAGGATTTATCCTTCAAAACAGTCATTTCCATATTTTTTTAAAAAGAAAATGCTTGAAGAAGTGCAGTACCAAGCAACTCTCTATTTAGAGCATTCACCCAGAAAAAGCAAGAGCTGAGTTCTTGTCCTCTCTTAGTGCAAAGAATTTTGGGTTCAAAGTTCATGTTTCCACTTTCCAAGAGCAAGGCCTACTCATGAGGCTATAGTTAGCAGGCATGCAGCTACTTTGCAGCTTTCTTCCTTCATTCAACAGAAGACTAATGAAATTGCTTGCTGATTTCAAAACTCACATTCCACAGGTTAGTTCTGTTTTTAAATGGAATAGCTTTTAATATAAAATATATCAATTGGCCTGGGAGAATTCAGAAGAGTCCAGATACTGTCAGAATATTCCAGATACTCCCTGCTGAGCTATACATGTGCTCCCCGCTATGCTGCTTGCTGTACAGATGCAAACAACTGCTCTCTGGAGAATGTTATTCTTAACAGCTCTACGTAGGCACCTATAGCCTCTTGTCAGAATATTGCAATAACGAAAACATAAGCACCGTATTTTGAAAAGATTATATGTCTTTTAGGTATTCTTTCTTTCAGAAGGAACAGTCTCATATTTGATCGAAGTCAAATAATTTTCTAAAGAAAGTTTCATCTTTTATTATTTCTCATATCCTATCATGTACTGTAGATCTCCAGAGTCCAAATAAATTGGTGAGGTTATTCTGTCTTTCTTTAGGGATATTATGATAGGAAGTCAGAGTCCATACATTTTACCTTACATTATGTTCCAAACTCCTACTTCAGCTCTTGAAACATTGAAAGTTCTCATATCCTATGGGACAGACTGTATGTCTGGTTCTCCTGGTTCCTTTGAATATCTGAGGTATATGAATACAGGGTGGTTTTTTTTCTGATTTTGTATAGTTTACTAACAATCTTCAGAAATTACAGATATGAAATACTGGGCTAAAAAACAGCACTGTCAGCAGGCTGAGATTCAATTCCCTGCTTCCTGCTTTGAAGCGGAGATTGGTCCAGAGGTACTGCAAACAAGGAAATATTTTCTACCTTAGAAGTTATTAAGTGAAATCACTAATGATGTGAGGATATGAAACTCCTGATATGACCAGCTTCATAAAAGGAAACTTGTCAGCTGGTCCCATCCATACAACAAGATAGGAAGATTAGTGTTAAATCTGGATCTTAATAACACCTTGCCCCCCAGCTAGAAATACTAGGCAAAGCCATTTGCAGGCATATGGTTCACTCTCACACCTGTCAGTGCGAGCCGTGGACAAACAACATTTTGAAATTAGGTTACTCATTTAGCTACTAAAATATAAAAGTCTTGCTTATTGATTAATGGGAAACAGCATGATTCCCATTATTATATTCCCATAATGACTAAGATGGGAAACAGCAGGGTATATTCATAGTATTAACAGGAGAAGTTGATAACATTAAACATTTATTTATCCCTTTTTAAAGAAAAGAAAATAATCCCATTCTGACTTAAAACAGAGGAAAAAATATAAAGTGCTCATTTACAAAGTAGCTCCATTGCAGAACACCCCAGAACACCAGGGCTAGCACATTTTTTTTTCTCTTTATGACATCAAACTCTGAACAAATAAAGCTTAAAAGTTAGGAATTTTCTAGTTCTGTTATTTTACCTCAGGCATTCCTTGGGCTGAAAATGCGCTGTAAGGTGGCACCACATCTCTAACAGCCTCATATCCTGAAGGAGGAGGCTCAAATAATGATGTGTTGAAAATCTAGTATGAAAGAAGGAAGAAAAAAATTAAATCAGATAACTTAAGAAAGAACTACTGTGTATGCAGTGCATTTCATAGTCATTTGTTGCTTACAGAATTCTAGTTCTAGGACTCTAAATGAGGAGTGACCAAAACTTTTACAGGCATTGGCTATCACTTTCAGCACACAAAGTGTTAACTTGCAAACTGCACCTCAACCCTTCACATGGAATCCCACTTAAATAACATAGGGTCCTTTAAGATGGTCCCTATACAGCAGAATGGTTTTGTTCTGCTCATCCTTGGAGCTTCCACAAGCAATAGACCTGCACTGAAATGTCCTGATTTTGCTTGTGTCAGTATTTCTGGAGGCCTATGCTTCAAGAAACTGAATTTAGCATAATCACCAGCCAGCCACTCTACAAACAATTCAATGAAAGTAATGACAATTACTACAACTGTATTCCTCTCTCTAAATAATACAACAATTTAAAAACAATTGAGCCACATAATATAATTCTCTTAACTTTTTAAAAATTCTCTTAACTTCTTTCTTTCAATCCACACATCTCAGCATGTTACATGAATCAGGATAATTATTAGTCTACCTAGCATACAGATGGAGTGATCCACACATCTCAGCATGTCACATGAATCAGTGACATGAATCAGTATTAGTCTACCTAGCATACAGATGGAGAAACAAATAAAACAAGAAAAGCAAACTGGAACCATCCGTTTCCCTGAGTCCTGGATTAGGCCCAACACCATCAACAGAGCAGATGATAGACAGCTTTCCCTCTCAGTCTTCCAAGGTATTATAGGAGGGTGATTTTTTTCCTGGTTGAATAATTGTTTTCTTTACCTCATTTCCAAGCTCATCAATTATTGAGATGTAATTGGGTTTGGTTTCATCTGGGTAAGAAAGCAAGATGTCATAGTGAGCCAGCTGAACAGAATCCAATCCAAAGTCCTTCCACTCGGCTTGGATTTGCTTTGCCAGGTGCAGATTCTCCTCTGTTCCCGCTAGGTGCGGAAGGCGTGTAAAATTGCTAGAGATGAAGAAGTCAGTCAGGACAAGGCATTACAGATTAGAATCGGAACTCATCTTGGCCTACTTAGAAAAACCCATTGGAAGCCCCCCTAGAGATGTCTGCACATGCAGATGTCTGCATTAAATCAGCACCCAGGCCTCTCTACAGGGCATTGCAGATTAGAATCGGAACTCATCATGGCCTACTTAGAAAAACCCATTGGAAACCCCCCTAGAGATGTGCAGATTAAATCAGCACCCAGGCCTCTCTACATGTATGTTTTTGTAAGTTGAGGTAAAGGGTTTCAGTTTGTCCTGAACTGCTACAAGTGTGCTACTTCCTAGCAGCGTGACTTAGCAGAAATGACATGAAAAAATCAGCTGTGGGGCCTTGTCCTTGTTCTCATCTTTGTTCAATTAACTATGTATTCTTCTCAACCCAATATTTTAATTAATTTGGGCATAAGTATTTATTTATCTATACCTGAATCTTGTGTATTTAGATCTGACTGTATCTGGTATACAAATAAGAGCTGGTTAGTTCACAGCAGCATAAAAACAAGGAACAAAAAACCTCAATTGCTTGTGACTTAAAAATCATTCCACCATGCACAAAATAACAGTGCAAGGTATCTCAAATAGTGGGCAACACACTGACTTAAAAAAAAAAAAAACTTGCCCAGATCACTGAGTAGGACCAGTAGTAAAGTGAGCTGAAGAAGCTCCAAATGAATGAAGTTGGCATTCTCATGTCCTCATTCTGTCACAAGACTGCATCATCAACATGTCATAGAAAAATGTGTTACACCAGCTACTATTAATGAGAAAAACTGGATCTCAGATAGGAAAGGAGTATAAATTTGGGGAAAAAAAATAATTCTGGACCTCCAGGGAGAACAAAGCCAGCAAACAAAGTATTTCATAAGCACTACATATTCCTGCTTTTGTGCAAAATGCTGTTATGTAACACCGTGTTCCTCTCATAAAGTCAACATCTTGTATCAACAACATACTGTAAGTTCCTGTCAGAAGGAAGGTACCATTTTTTGGGTGATATATTGAACCAAACGCATGGTTATGTGTTAAAGAGACAATAGTTGTAAGATTTGGGAATGTTTAACTTTCATGTTTTGGTTAAAGTTGAACTTACACAATAATATCCTACTGTATTCATGCCCATTGCATTGAATACTGTGATTTTCCTCATTTCCTGTTCTAAGCTGTTGACAGCCTGTACCGGCAGTTCTGAGTCATGGTTAAGTATCTGCTATATTTCACCACAGAATTGGCTGCACTATAAATAATGAGAAAGGGAATTTGAATGGCAGAAGAGAGTCCTTTTATAGAGTTGTCTAGCAACAGTTGACCTGCTAGGAACCAAAATGCAGGTTAAGTCTGTAAAAAGTCCTGAGGCTTCAGTTTTCAACACTGCTCTCACTAGTAAAAAGAATGTTCTTGAAAGTTAATTTATCTGCAACCGTTCTGCAAGTGCAATTAAAGTGAAATGAGAGGGAAAGCCAAAGTCTCATCAACTGAAAATGCTTTTTTAGTAAGATTAGTTTTAACTATTTTTCTTTTGTAAGGGTTTGGAATGTGATACAACTTCAAGTTACTAAACCAGGCTAGGAATTAAAAGCAAGCCATAATCCACTGATTAATCCTAAAATCACTCATCCTTGATACCTTTTTAAAAAAGAAATGTTAATTTCTTTCAATAAGTTTCTAACTAAATTACAGAAATTAAGGATTTTAATAGATTTAAAAAATGATTCTCTTCCACCAATGGAATAATCAGAAACAAATGTCAGCAGCTTTGCTTGTAGGTTTAATAAAAGAACCACTGTCAAAATTTTTAAAATCACCTGTCTAATTTAAGCACTAAAGGGTAGGTGAAACTAATAAATTATTTGAAAAAAAAATCAAGATCTTAGAAAAGACCTTGAAACTTTAAGAATATTACATTTAATGTGAACAATTTAATGTACCATCTGCTGACTAGCTGCTATTTGCCATGTCTGTTCTTGCTATTCAGTGTGCAGATGTAGAGAGGGAACACATCTGTCCTCATGAAAGTGAATATAAGTCTTTTTTTTTTCTTTATGATTTATGATTAATAAGCCTACACATTGCTTACTAAAGAAACTTCTTGATGTTTTCCACTTTCATTTCAGCCATAAATGCCTTCTTCATCTCTTCATGAGGCCTCAGACTTGTCTTCTCTTCTGTAGGTTTTGCAAACCAGCCTACAAAACACACCAAAATATAACCATGAAAACACCAGAACAACATTCCTATGACACACATCAATTCTCTTTGGGATGTCTTTGCACTATTTTCACCACATATTTTGCAACTAGTTTTATTAATATATGGTGAAGCAACTACAACTAAGGAAAAACCCTGTAATATCTGTGGTGGTCCTGTACAGTAAAAGAACTTACTATTGAGAAGGATAAAATACTATCTTTTTTCTTCATCATATTTATTGTACTGTGGGTGCTGAGGAGTTTTACTTTCCTTGGGTACCAGAATGCTGTCAGTCATTTCAGTCACCTCAGTAACAAGGCAGCTATGCAGAAATTCACTGACAGCCTCTGCAAGGAACAGATGCCTCATAACCACTTTCTCACCTTCCGGTCCACCTGGCTCTTACTCTGGAATCACTCCCTTACTGCACAGGGATTATTAGAATAAACGTGATGAGAGGTACACCTGGCTTGAAAGAGTTTTTGACATCTGTTTTTATTTTCAGCTCAGAGACCGGGCATGTTCCGTGCGAGCGCGGGCCAAGTTACACGGCTAGAGCAGACCGTGGGGAGCCAAGAGCGAGCACAAGGCTGGCACGTCAGAACCGAGTCTCCCCTGGCCCACACTCTACACATAAAACGGAGAAAAACGCTCCAAACAAACTCCCTTGCACAGCGCTCCCCACCCGCCGGGGAAGCA